>JAHWFP010022569.1:0-41064 GCA_023313725.1 Lithobius niger | reverse complement strand
GGAAAAAATACCCCTGGAAAAAATACCCCCAGGATAAATACGGTCAACAATTTTTTTTAATGTGAATTGAAGTATACTGAAATCAGTGGCGGATTCATGGCAAAAGGCTTGTGGTGCAAGCCTCAATGGCCCCGCCTTTTCTTCCACAAAATTATGAGAACCGTTTTATTTTGGTCGTCTTTGTTGTGTTTTATGGGTGTACGGAAGGAGAAGGTGGGAGTGGAATATTATGTTTTCCCGAATTTTTTTTAATGTCTGTAGTCGATCAAATTCAATATTCCACCCCCTCCTTCCCCAGTTACGGAATTTGTAGAAAATTCATGATTTTCGACGCCCCTCCCCCTTCTATTTCAGTTTTGGCTGAAACATCGTGATTTCACGAATTTTCTCTTACCGAGGACAACTTTTTCTCCTTACCACTTCCCCGGTGTTTTTTTCATCAACTTTTTTCCAGGTTTTTTTTAAGAGGCTTTTTTTTTTACCTTCCACCCATAAAACACAACAAAGAAGAGCAAAATTAAAAGATTCTCCGAATTTTATGGTAGAAAAGGAGGTGCGTTGAGGCTTGCACCACAAGCCTTTTGCCTTAAATCCTCCACTGATTTCAGTCTACTTTAATTCACATTTAAAAAATTGTTGACCGTATTTATCCTGGGAGTATTTTTCCGGGGGTATTTTTTCCAAGGGGTATTTTTTTCAGGGATATTTTTTCCGGAGGTATTTTTTCGGGGTGTATTTTTTCCGGGTGTATTTTTTCCGGGGGTATTTTTTCGGGGTACTTTTTCCAGGGGTATTTTTTCCGGGGTATTTTTTTCCGGGGGTATTTTTACCTACCACCGTTGTTGTATAAGTACAGGGTGCCAAAGAAAAATAGCCCCCCCCCCCCCCCCACTCACCAGAGTAAACTAAGCATGATAGGGGGAAAATGAAAGTACCAATAGGTAGCCCATTTTATTGTGGGCTACTTATAAAACACTGAAAACGACAGTGTTCACCCTATTGGCGCATCAACAGATTGAAGATAGCAGGGTAGGATGACAAAAGAGAGACTCAAAAAGCTCCGTGTCTTTGGTAATGAAGAGTAGCCCTAATTCTCCCGATCAGAATGTCTGAAAACTGTGGATCCATCTTGGTGGACAACGTTGAAAAAAAATAAAAGGATGCTATCTGACATAGCAACAATCAACATGGCGGCTCGGAGTTAGTGTGTCCCACCCAATCATGGGTTTTTAAGTAATTTTTATACTTTTATTGTGACCAAGACAAAAAAAAAATAATGATTTTGTCGAAAATTAAATCGTGCGTTCCAGTGGACGCTCTTGTGGATTTTTCGTCACTGACAGGAGTGAATTTTATGCATGGATTTTATAGCTTCTCCTTTTACTGCTTCAACAGACTAAATAAATAAGTCTTAAAATAATACGTATCACATCCTCCTCCTCCCTCCCCCCCTCCCCAACCCTTATACCAATTTATGCCTCGTGCAGAGCAACAGCATTGCCTATTGAAGTGCGTTCCAGCTTCCGGCACCCGTTTTCGCTGGGGCTCACCATCGAAACGTGAATTCAGGTGTTGCACATGTGAAGGCCTCTTGTCTGAAAGCTCCATTGCAACATACTTGTTTACCGTTTTCGATGCTGACCGGAATAGCCTAAACCAACGCACCTGCACCACTTGTTCCTCCCTTTTACAATACGTCCGTCTCGGGTAGATTACTACTACCGTTGGGAAACTGCTGCAACAGCAGCTCACCAACGCACGCACCACACATCAACGACGGTTGTATGTATTAAACGCTATCGTGGGTGAAAGCATATCGTATTTTTGCTGTTGCATCATTCCGCAACTGCTCTGCTTGTTTGTGGTATAAAGTAAAATCAATTAACACGTGTGTTGGTGCACAAGGTCAAAAACTATTTCATGTCGCTCATAACGTGGGTTAATAAGCGTGTATATTCAGTTATTCACAGGCCAATAGCCTTCAAAGATATATTTCCAGTAAAGTTATGAGGAAAGCATTGGCAAAAGACAAACCTCACTCCACAAGAGGGGGCGAGGGATAATCGTCTAACTGGAAAATTGCATAACTGGAAGAACGTGTACCGTATAACAGTATAACGGAAAGTCGTCAAACAGGAAATTCGTATAATGGAAAATCGTCTAACTGGAAATTCGTATAATGGAAAATCGTCTAACAGGAAATTCGTATAATGGACAATCGTCTAATGTCCCTGCCTCGCTCGCGCTGCCGTGCTCGCTGCGGCTGTACATAGAACATCAGAAACCGCAGTTAGGCGTTTAGCCAGTTAGATGATTATCCATTATACGATTATCCATTATACTAAATCCCTTTATATGATTTTCCATTACACGATATTCTGTTTAGACGATTTTCCCGATTTTTTATTTATGCAGATATTAGACAATTATCCCTTTAGACGATTTTCCAGTTAGACGTTCGTCCGACGCCCCCACAAAAGAGCAGAGTACCACGTCATAACGGCACGGTAATAATGACGCGCGACAATGGACTGTGTTGATGCACAATGTCAAAACATTTCATGTCACTCATAACGTGGATTAAAAAGCGTATATTCAGTTATTTACAGGCCAGTATAGCCTTCTAAGCTAATTTTCAGTAAAGTTTACAAGTAAAGCATTGGCAAAAGACAAACCCTCACTCCACAAGAGCAGAGTATCACATCATAACGCCACGGTAATAATACTGCGCGACAATGTACTGCTTAGCTGTTAACGCGCTCCCAGCCATAGCTATGGTGCCAGAGGAACAATTTTGCTAGGTAAATCCCAACAGAAATTCCGAGGTTCTTTTACATGCCGCAATCGACATGAGCACGAGACATCACAGGGCCCTTCTCTTCCCGAAATGCCAGGGGTGGCTGAGGCTGGACTCGAACCCGGTACCTCTGGCACGTGAGACGGTCATGCTAACCATCAGGCCACCTTGACCCACGGCAATGTACTACGGAAAAAACGACGTAAGTAAAAATGCCACATCAAGGTTACTTGAAAAATGCCGTACTTGAGAAGTGTCGCGAGCCCCAACGCCGTACACAATAACGCTACACTTGCAAATAACGCCACAATGCATTAATGCCGGTAATTTTTTATTTATTTTTTATTTAGAAGTGAATAAATGGTTGCCAGAGGCAAACGTTTAATTTAATTCATTGTGCGCGGCGTATCTTGAGTCCTGCACGTATTTCGTGATCGGATACGTCTTCCTGGAGGGGCGGCTTTAATCGACGGCCGCCATTGTTTTTGTAATTATGTTGGATATCAACGAGGCACTCTGCTACCAAAAACATACAATCGATTATTTGTGTTCATTCTGGGGCGCACTCAAGATGGGCCATGGACACTATAATAATCATTCAATTAAATTAAAATAAACATTAAAGGTTTACTACCCGTTTACAATTACAAAACCTTAAAAAAAATGTTTTGCTGGTTGAACGTTTGTCGTTTTTCGTCCTAATCTTTGACATGTACTCAACTTTGTTGATGACATCAGCTTGCTTCAACCAAGTCTCACATCTGCTGCAGATCCGGAGAAGAAGTCGAAGAGATTACTTTCGGTGCTTCCATTCTTCGTTCTTAGTATTTTTCCTGTGTAAACAAAATATTTGTCTTTTTTTCTCCTTTATTGTAAGAAAATTTCCTCTTTTGTCCCTCTTATTTTTTAAAATAGTGTACCTTGACATTTTAATTCGTAACGAGGCTCTAAATTCTGAAAACTACTTGCACGTTTTCACAGAATATTCAGTTACACTTAATTGTTGACTAATAGTAAAAAATAAGTTTTAAGTGAGACTAAAAGTGCTTAAAATGTTAACAAAAGTACATACGTTAGTCAGAGTTCGCACAGGATCACACATACGAAATTCAAACACTTTCAAGGGTTTTTTTCAGAATCAATATAGTTTTCAAGGACTTTTCCAAAGCCAATATAATTATTTCAAGGACTTTTAGTACTCAACAAAGTTGATGAAACATGGCCACTCAGTTTCATAATAAGACGTTTTCCTGAGGAGAGCCCACGACACCTCACCAAATTAAAAAAGTTGATGTTTTAAACGTGCGTGGAAAAAAAAAAGACGGTGGAAAAAAAACTGTTTTAGGTGTTATTCTTTCAGTGTTATTTTTATATGATTGGTTAGGTCAGTTATCTTGTTTGAATTTCACCAGGCAGGCTACGAAGTTTGACCAGGAAAGGTTTTTTCCTACGCTTTTTTAATTGAACTTTCTTCCCATCAGTTTTTTTCGTACGGTTTTTTTTATCGAACTTTCTTCCCATCGACTTTTTTCGTACAGCTTTTTCCCCCATATAATTGAATTTTATAGCCTAGTAACCAACTGATCAAAACGCATGGAACAACTATATTTACATACCTCGATATCATTTTACGACAAACATGAAAGCGATTTGAAACAAAGTGCAATTTTATCTTCATGTTGCTCAACCTATTTTTTAATTACGACAAAAAAACAATTCCATTCAAGGCCGTTCAAGGAAAAAGCCAACAATTTTGCGGAATTCAAGGCGTTGATGTTTTTCTCCAGAAATTCAAGCACTTTCAAGGACTTCAAGCACCTTGTGCCAAACCTGGTTGATTTAACATTTTTTTTCGGTTCAAGGTATTCTGATTGGTAATGGGGTGGATTGGAACATAAGGAGATTGTCTAAAAAGTGGATCAGACCCCTTTATTCGGGAAAATCGCAAACCACGATCGAAATGCCCAACTTCCCAATTTTAATTCTTCTTCCCTTTGACGAACGTTTATTTTTCCTGAAAAGGCAAGGTGTCCCTTTAACAGGAAGACTGATTACATGATTTTCCGTTTTTGTCCGACGTCGTCTGCCGCTTCCCGGAAAATCGTCTCTAACCACAAGTCATCAGAAGTACTTAAAGTGGCACTCTCACCGATTGAAAATAGGAAAAATGTGGCAACATCTAGCGCTATCTAGTACTATCCAGCACTTGCTTGCACCAAGCGAAGGAATGCACAACGGCATTTCTTTTAACGAAACAAGCCAAGCCACGACCTCATTAATTAGGTTCGTCTTCGTGCACCAGGGAGCGAGCTATAGAGGTTAACAATATCACTGCCGCTAGATGGTGCCATGGTAATTTCGTTTGCATTTCAAACGGTGATAGTGCCACTTTAAAGGAACTTAAGTATAATTCCGAAACGTAATCTTGCATCTAAATCTAGGCTTATGCCGCCGGTTAAAAGTTGAAGAGGTGGGAGGTATTCAGTTCACTACAATCTCAAAAACCAGCATCTCGAAAAACAAAATCTCGAATTTTAGTTAAAAAAAAAAAACATTAAAAGCTAGGGTAGCTTAGGTTTGGTAAAATTCAGCTATTTTTTTTAACCCTTTCACCCACGGCGTCCCAAAAAAAAAAGGTCAGTTATACTGGACGGGCGAAAAAATAAGTCCCACGCACACTGCTAGCTTTGTAAGGGGGCTCCGGGAAGACAGAAGCAAAGTGTGCAGCAACAGCCCAATGATCAGCGTCTTTGTCTTCAAGCCAAGCGAATGCCGGTTCAAATCCTGGCGAGACGTCAAAAAGTCACCAGATTTAACTTGTGACTGAAGGGTTAATTCCGTTATTTTAATGCAGCCATTATTTAATTTTGAGCTTGTGGATTTCTACATTTTAGATACTAGAGAATGAGGATTTTCGAGATTGTGGATTTTGACTTCCAGATTGCGTCTTTCGATGGAGATGTTGGCTGGTTTTCGAGATGATGTCTACATGATTCGTGATGTTAACAGCGGTACGAGGACACAAAGCCGCCGGATAATTAGACACCGTATACATAGGCACCCCAATTTAGACACTGGACAAATAGGCACTCGGGCAAATAGGCACCCGGACGAATAGGCACTCAGACATAAAGACACCGGACAAATAGGCACCAAATTTAAAAAAAAATTAATTGAGATGGATTACCCTCAAATTGGGTGGTGGAGGCAAAAAGAAAGTTTGCTGTAAATTGTTCGTAGCGTTCAAAGTTGCTAAAGATTTGTTGGCATCTCTATTACACTAGCATCACTGATGTTATCTGTTGGCCGCAGTGAGCACGGCAGCGCGAGCGAGGCAGCGTAATTTCGAACACTAATTGACCACAAAGCATTTAGAAAAAATGCGAAATCCTTCGTCCCCTCCCCCCGGTCCCACACGAACAAGTCTCCCAGATTTAAAACAAACGATAATGAATTTGAGGGCAATCCATTCCAATTTTTTTTATTAAAAAAAACAAAACTTGGTGCTTATTTGTCCGGTGTCTGTATGTCTGAGTGCCTAATTGCGCGGGTGCCTATTTATCCGAATGCCTATTTGTTGAGTAGGCCTACCTAAATAGGGGTGCCTATGTGTCTGGTGCCTATGTGTCCTACATCGGGTAAAAGCACAGTTGAACTTCGTGGAATATCTGAAGAAGTTAAAGGGACACCCGGCCGGCCTTATAAGATTCCACCAGCCTTATAACAGCCATGCGCAGACCGCCACCCATTCATTTATCGCAGCCAAGGTCAACTGAGAAAGTAGCTGCTTTCTCCGCAGCGACGAACGTAGCTACTGTCTCAGTTGGCTTTGGGAATAGTACGCGAGAAAGGCTGGTGACGTCCGAACCGAACGTTAACCCTGAAAATTAATGAACCTTCGTGTCCTAGAATTACGATTGCAAACACTTAAAGATTGTATCGTCACAAACCGGAATGATTTTCGTATTTTAAAATCACACTATAATATTTTAGGCTTGTATATTATAATTTTTCTTCGGCGATCTATTGGTATAATTAATTTTAATATTTACCGGATTAGTCTTTTAGATGTTGATATCATAGTAATTATTAGCAAACGATTAAAATTAGTACATGTGCATACACAGATAAAACTTCAAGGTCATTGTAAGCGCGCAAAAGATCATGTACGTGTAGGACATACAGCAAATATAGTAAACAATTATTCAACAAAGAATCTCCTAGACGCCACATTTTATAACGAATTTTTACCAAGCGATTGAGTAACGGTAAGGAAATAGCTCTTTGGGTCCATACTTGATGTGGAGGATCGAGAAAAATGGCGCTGGGAGGAATGGACCTTTAATCCAAATCACAGTGATTTTTTTGTGATTCTTTGTGAATCTTTCGATTAAAAAAAAAATCTAGTCAGCCACGCAAAACAGCAAGGTTGAAGAGGGTAGCAGTTGATCGATTTGAACCACTACGAAATGTACCAGTATTTGGGTTTTTCGATAGTTTTTATTTTTTTTTTATTTTTTAAAGTTCAGTCATGTAACAGCGAGCACATATATGCGAGTTCAAGCTTTGTTTTTTTGTTTTTTTTTATTATTATTATAATCGATACGGCAGTAAGGACGGCTGAAGGTGACGTCAGAACCGAACGTTAACCCTGAAAATTAATGAACCTTCGTATCCTAGAAGTACGGTTGCGAAAGCCTGCTGCTCGTTGTGATGCAATCACTGCAACTTAGCAATCTGAGCGCGAGAACCGATAACTTCCTGTTTCCCTGTCTCGCAGCCAAGCGATGATGATGAAAAACACGTCGACGTTTGGTTGAACTTGGAAAAGTGATATTCAAGGGCGGACGCAGGAATAAAATACGGCAATGAAATTACGAATCTACGGGGGGAAAAAAGCTGCGGGAACAAAAAAGACACAGAAAAAAGCCTTAAAAAAAAGCTAAAGGGGAAAAAGTCATCGAAAAAAAAGTTGACCAGGGGAACTACAGGGAAAAAAACCTAAGAGCAAAAACACCTAAGGGATAAAAAGCCAGCGGATGAAAAAAAAAAACCATGGAAAAAGATAACGATGGGGGGAAAAGCCTGGGAACACACCTGAAGGGAAAAAGCTAAGAGAAAAAAGCCAAAGAAAAAACAGTCTTAAGAGAAAGAAAGCGGTGGGAAAAATAGTCAGGAACCAACTAAAGGATAAAAAGACAACCGGAAATATAGTTTGACGAAAAGAAAGCCGTGGGGAAAAACCAGCTGCGGGAAAATAACATGGAAAACAGCCATGGGAAATGAAAAAGAAAGCCTTCAGAAAAAAAGACGTAACGTAAGTCGTTCCCAGGTAAAACTCGAACCAAGGCAACTGACCTAACCTTACCTATTAAGGATCATGCTAGTGGCCCGCCCACCAAGTTCAATTGGCAGACTTCATCACAAGAAAGAAGAGGAAGCATTCTTTACATTAATTCCAGTTTTTAGTCGACATTACTGCATGCCGTAAAAAAGGTAGGCCGATTACACAGATTGCAAACAAAAGCGTTAAGTACGCCATAGAAAAGGGTTATTGATTGAAGTTTCACTTTACTTCTCTGTTGGAGCCATACTTGGTTCAGACAACAATTTATGAGTTTTAATTTAAATAATCAAATTTACAGTTTAGAAAACCGCATCTGTTTAAGTGCTGCTGTGCTTTAAGAAGAGCTTAACCCCTTAAGTGCCTTGTTGACGTACGGCTACGCCTCACTCAACAATTGAAAACAGAGTCCAAAATCGCGCCAAGGCTATGTGAGGGGTCCCTGGGGGCCTCGAGCATAGCGTGCAAGCATAGCCCAGTGGTTAGCGTCGTTGTGTCCAAACCAACCGAATTCTGGATCGAATCCTAGGGGCGACAGAGCGTCCCACATATAATTAGGCCTACATTTTCCTACTGTTCTTTTTTTTATTTATTTAATTGCATTACCGAGTAACTGAGCAAACCATAGGTGCTTGCAATAAGAAAGCCAAATATTTGAAGTAATTTTTTCCTAGGAGGAGGAGTAGTCAGAAAATCATAAGTTGAGCCCTTTGCTCCCTCCGGAAGAGATTGGTTGAATTCGTGATTTTTTTTCTCCCTAGCGTGTTTCTCCCTAGGTTCTGTAGTCCTAACCCTAACAATACACAGACGTCCAATTCACGTCCAGAACGTCTAAAACGCCTGGGTTCGCACAGGGCCTTGAAAGTGCTCGAATGTGAGGTTTGCAAGGCCTTTAGAGCCCCGGAATTTAAGAAAAATTTTCGTTACAAAATTTCAAACTTTCAAAAATAAATTTTTAAATCTGCTCCGACCATGCCTTACATTCCTTAAATTGTGGATTTTTCTTGATTTGGGGAATAAAATAATTGTAGCCTATTTGCAGGGCAAGCCATAACCCAATTTCTGCATGCCCTAGCTCATTTCCTATCGAGTGCACGTTTGTTGCGTTAGCCGAGTGACATGGAGCAGCTTGTAGCTATCCGTTACCTTCTCTTCACGCATGCATGACGCTTGGCTCATCCTTATCGACCTTGGAGGAAGGAAGGATATCGAAGTTATCGATGCCCCCAAGGCGTGAACACACTTGACACATACTATCATCGATACTATCACACTTTCTAGTCACTTTTCCACTCAGTGCACCTTACGTTTAGCTAGGTTCTCGTAATCGATGTGCGCTTGACCGCACGTTGCTGTAATATCTATTAAACGCCGATAAAAATAAATACATTGTTTCTCATAAGTGTACAAACCAAAAGTCGATGCCGGCGGGCGGCTTTTTATTTTTATTTTTTTTACTTCACAAAGTCCGAAGCGGTGCGGCAATATTTTTTTATAGTGGGTAGAAATTTGTTTTTTTTTTTCTCTCTTATGGCGCTTCCCAAAAAAACGCGATAAAACTATGTGAGAACGCATATATTGAAACCTGGTTTCCGCTGGCGTGAAACATGACCGAATTTCCAAGGTTTCACTGTGTGAACTGGGGACCAAAAAATAAAAATAGTGTATGTTAAAAAAAAATTAGTAGTTACACTAAAAAAAATAAGAAAAAAGAAGATTGAAATCACAAAATCAGTTCACTCGTGTATTTAGGTGTTTATATTAAACTGCAAGATATGTAGCTTTTCTTGCGTTGTTAAAATTCAGTTAAACTAGCCTTGCCTATACTAATGTTCAATTGAAATGAGGAACGCTAGCAATTGGAGTTCGCGGTATTAGCCAAGTTAACAACTATACACCCAAAACCAAAACTGGTACAAAAGAAGCCGCCAAGTTTCCAAAAAGGTTCGAGCCTTTGAAAACAGTGATATCGTTCAACCAGGGAAAGGCCGCCAAAGTTAATCCTATTAGCCAAGTTAATCGCACCGACTAATAGTTCGAAAGTTAAATGAAAACTAGAACATCATGCTACTTAATTGCGCCTGGTAGCAATCTTGAAGTTTTCATTTAACGTCGAAAAGTGTTATGCGGTGCGATTAACTTGGCTAATAGGATTAACCTTGGCGGCCTTTCCCTGGTTGAACAATACAACTATTTTCAAAGGCCGACCCTTTTTGGAAACTTGGCGGTTTCTCTTATACCAGTTTTGGTTTTGGGTGGATACCACAACTTTCATTGGACCGTGAATGTACAAAAGGTCACATGGTCGTATCGTCACCTTTACCTTTTTTTCTGGAAGAATTTTATATCCATAAATTGTCTCATTCATAATTTTTACATCAACTATATGCTGTGTTATTGCTTGCTGGGCATCTTTGCCCGATAGTCTTTCGTTTGTCTTCAGCCAGTGTAGTGCTGGACCACACACCGTTGTTGTCTACAGACCGGGACGTTTTAATACCCTAAGTAAAAGGAAAAAAAAGTAAATTTTTCGCAATTTTATGCGCGCAGTGTTATTTATTTATTTAATAAATAAAATAAAAAATTAGTGACGTTTGACGCGGCTTGTAATTCTTGGCACGGGCGCTTATGAGAAAATTTTTTTTAGCAGCCTAACAATCAACGGCGAAACTTAATCAGTATTTTTTTCAGTACAAGCAAAGGAATGCATAATTTCATATCCACGAAACATCGACTGAGACCACCACTGTACCTTACGGTTCCTTCCTAAACGACCAAACAGATCGAACCAAACGCAGCACTGTTGGTGACAGTTTGGCTCATTCCCTGCTAATATCCGTGTTGATGCGGCTTGATTGACGTCAACATCGTCAGCGATGAATCTGTTTCGTCAAAACTGTTACCTCGCGCATGCTCAAACCTCCACCCCAGCAAACCACCTCTCGGAGATGGTTCGTAATTTGGCATTGCTCTCGCCTGGTCACATCCATTAGCCAAGTCTGGTCGCGGTGAAGGTATGACGTATCGAATACTTAGCTGAGCTTGTTGAGCTGTATTGTATTTTAGGAAGGTACTGAACGGCTGGCGCGACATCACTGCGCACGCGCGACGTCAAGTTTGGAGCCAAACTGTCTCTAACAGTGGTGCGTTCTGCTCGTTCTGTTCGATGCTTTAGGAAGGTATGACAGTACTTGCTAAACCGAAGTGAAGTCAATGCGTGTTGAACTCACCTCGCCTTAAGTTAAAATCTAGAGCAAGAAGAAAAATTCCCGCTTCGCCGAAAATTTAGACACGATTAAAATTCGGCGAAACGGGTACACACCGTTTGTTCCCCTTTGCGTTCCGCTTCCCATTTTTCCTATTTTTGTCCTTTTACTTTCAGCAACTATTCAGGAACGGTTGAATAGTTGGTGAAAGTGAAGTGAAAAAAAAAATAGGAAAAATGGGAAGAGGAACGCAAAGGGGAACAAACGGTGTATACTTATTGTAATTATTTATCGCCGAGGGAAGGGGAAAGGCTGATTGGGAGGGGGTGCATTAATTTTGTGGTCCCTCTCGAGGGTGGGGGGTCATACATTTTTAGGATCCGTCAAGAGGGGCGTCACCCACAAAAAACTGACCAAACTGGAAGAAAAGTCATTTTTTGACGTCAAAAATTACACTTTCAGCAGTCAAAAGTTCTAAATCACCTCAGCTGCTGCTTCCCCCTCCCTCCCCTCCCCTCCCATCCCCGCTCCCATGATGTGAGTGTTTACAAGGTTTTCAATTTGCAAGCTATTAGTACCAGTGGTATAAGCATAGTTTTTTTTCAATACTTACTAGAAAAGCCTCCTGGTTTCTTATCGTCTCGTGTGTGTTCAGGTGCTGACTATGTTACGCATGTGGGCGTCTAAGCAAACGCTGCGTTCATTATACTTACTGTATGAAGCTCGACACAAGATGACTGTGAGGAAACATCGGTGTTTTACAGAGCATTTTTAAAACAACGTGTCTTTTCGTTAAAAAAGAGGCACGTTTTCCTAACAACTAATGATATTTGACTTCTGATAAACCATTTCCATCTTAAATGAATACTCAGATTTATCTTAACCACCAATGCTCTGTTATACCTAACCCTTTCGAAACTAGTAATATTTTTGTGAACGAGCTTGGACTGCAGATACTACATCTTAATATTCGAAGCATGGCTAAGCATTTTGATGAACTTCTATTATATCTCAACGTTCTTAAACAAACCGACCACATTTTAATTTTCCCCTCTTTCCCTCTTCGTATCCCAGGCTATAATCTCTTTCATAATCATACTGTTACTGTTAAGGGTACTGGTGTAATGGTTTTTGTCAAGAATGACCTTAACGTTGTATTAACGGAGCCTATTGTAAATAATTTCGAGGTAGTGGCTTTAGACTGTAGCTATAACGACTTTCAATTTATGCTACTTAATGTTTATCGATCACCAAGCCTAAAAATGAGGCCATTCGTAGGTCTTTACAATATTTTATTAGGAGACATCAACATCGATTTATTAAGTGTTAATTCGAAGCTTTTCTCGGATTACCTTGATTTAATGAGCGAATTTGGATTCCGCTCGCTTATGAACGTTCCAACTAGAGTCACACTTAACACAAAATCATGTCTTGGCCACATTTTTGTTCGATTGCCAGACCGAACTAATGCAGAATCGGCTGTAATTCAAACCTCAATTACAGACCATAATGGGACCGCATTTTATATGGATATAAAAAAACCAGCATCTTAATCCAATGTCTGACGATAAACATTCGTGGGAAATTAACTACTCTGCATTGAAAACCTTATCAGAGGTGAAAACTCGCAGAATGTGTACTTGCAGCATTATGTAAATGTGGCTTTTAATATTTTTTATGACAAGATTAGCAAGTGCATGCAATCCGCCAAGTGTAAAAAACGTAAACCTCCTTCCAAAGAAAACAAACTTAAGCCATGGATGACTAGTAGTATTCTTAAGTCGATTAGGAAGCGTGATATGTTGTTTGGTAAACTTAAAAAGCAACCATTTAATGAGAGACTGAAAAATTACTATTCTAATTATCGTAATTTATTGACGAATTTAATTAAACGACAGAAAGAGGATTTTTACAAAGACATTTGGATTTTTGGAAAAGACATTAAAAAGAAGTGGAATATTGTACAAGAATTAACTGGTGGAGCACAAAAAGGTAATATACTTCCTAAAAATGTCGATTCGTCAGAGCTTGCTGCCCAGTTCAGTGTTCATTTCTCAAATATCGCAAGGTCACTGAACTCTGACAATTCAAGTAATACACTTCAGTTAGGTGCAAATACGCATATTCCACGCAATCCTATTACTTTCTTTCTCAAACCCGTCACTAAAATCGAACTTGAAAAATGTATTGATAACTTGATCAACGGCAAGGCTCCAGGTCATGATGGGGTCACTGTTAAATTACTTAAGGACAAGAAAACTACTTTAGTACCCGTGTAACTACTCAGGGAATGGGCCAGAGGTTTCAAGTTCAAGAACTCAATTCCAATTCATTCCTTACTGTATGGCTAGGGGTCCATACACAGAGTACCACATATTAGGCATCAGCCAGAATTTATCCTTCTAACTGACCCCGTAGGCTCCAGAGGTTCTAACCGTTCAGTCAGAACCCCAAACACCAGTTAGCTCGAGCTCCCGATTCTGTCCCGTTTTATACCCACTCGGGCCGGGGCAGAACAATAGGCTCTTGCCTGAGGCAACAGGCAAACAGGCTCAATCCGGTTCCGACTGGATTCGCAGCGGACCCTTGCTGACACCTGGTGGCTGGCAGCAGTCCAATTCCTGAGTTTGCAGTAATTGGAAGGCTGGCAGGCCGCCATGATTGAGGCAAGCCGAACTACGAAGTGTAAGCTCCGTGAGTTGCACGCTGCTGTTCATGTAAGCCCGTTACACCCGTATTATTATTTTTGTTTAACTTGTCTTTTGAAAATGCAGTCTTTCCAACACCATCAAAGAAAGCCATTGTTACCCCTATCTTTAAGGCAGGGGATAAGGAAAATTTAAGCAATTACCGTCCAATTTCACTCCTTTCAGTAATTTCAAAGTTACTTGAAACGTGTCTGAAAAATAGATTATCACACTTCCTCGAGCAATCCAACTTTTTCTCTAAACGTCAGTTTGGTTTTCAAAAAGGAGTTGGCACTGAGGATGCTATTCTTGAATTCACCAACGCTGTATACAATTCACTTGACACTGGTAACGTAATAATTGGAATTTTTCTGGATATTGCTAAACCATTTGATACTGTTCCCCATAATCGGCTGCTATTCAAACTTGGCCTTGCTGGAATTAGAGGCTCACAACTGAATTGGTTTAAAACTTATTTGCTTGAAAGATCCCAGGCAGTTAAAATCAGCGACCACTGCAGTAAAGATACTAATGCAGTAATGCAGTATGCGTGGCGTTCCCCAAGGCTCCATCCTTGGACCTTTACTGTTCCTTATTTTCTTCAATGACTTTTGTATAACCTACATCTTCTTGGGCAAATGGTCTCTTTTGCTGACGACACTGCAGTTTTGAACTCGGCTAGCCCTAACGACGATTCAGCATCAGGTTCAAAACGATATGAATAGGATTTCAAGTTGGTTTAATGAGAACCAAATGAATTTAAATACTGCCAAAACTAAATACATCGTCTTTGCTCTCAAAGATGTCGAGTCTCATGCTCCATTTAACATTATTTACCATAAGGCGGGTAGCAGTGTCAAGTGCACATGTCCCACGTTGGTGAAATTTGAATCTATTCGTTATCTCGGTGTCATTTTAGACCAAAGAATGTGTTGGAAACAACATGTACAACACGTCTGCAATAAGCTAAGATACTCTTTGTACAAAATCTACACGTTACGAAAAGTTGTATCAGCCTCGTTCCTGAGGCAAATTTATTTTGCGTTGGTACAGTCGTACCTTCAATATGGAATCACGAGCTGGGGTGGAACTTATCTTACTAACTTGAAACCCTTAATTACTCTTTAAAAAAATTATTAGAGCTCTGGGCTCCCATAAATACACGACACCGTCTGCCCCTCTATTCAAATTGTACAACATATTATCCCTTAGGCAACTGTACGTTGAGAAAACCTTGGTTGTATACAAAAAAAACTGTTGAACACACAGCTGTTGCTCGTTTTAATACTAGAGCTTACAGTCAGCTCTACATTTTGTTACCGAAAGCCAGACGGGAAATTCTGCATAAA
The DNA here is from genome assembly GCA_023313725.1 of Lithobius niger. Lineage (NCBI taxonomy): Eukaryota > Metazoa > Arthropoda > Chilopoda > Lithobiomorpha > Lithobiidae > Lithobius > Lithobius niger. Next base: position 25,681 of record JAHWFP010022569.1, on the reverse strand, counting down.
AGTTTTCTATATCAGGCCCCAAAGATTTCCAATGCCCTACCATTTCACTTTAAAACCATCCGATCAGCTCATTGTTTCAAATCGAAGGTACGCGAATGGATTGTTGGGCTTGCTGACCTTGAATCCTTGTTTATTATTAATATTTAATACCCTTACTGTTTTTGTATATCTATCGAATGCTCGACTTGTGTAAATATGTACTTGACTTACGTTTTTGTTTATATTTTAATCATGACATATTTTCATGTTATTTTATGCAGAATCTGTTGCCGTCTATTGATTTTTAATTATTTTCTTCGTTGGTTTGTGTTGCACACGAGTTTACTCTGCAACACAGATTTACACTCTCATGATTTCGTTGCCATTGTAAGCTATTGAAATGCTTTGGAGTGCAATAAACTTACTTACTTACTTACTTATCTTGTGGCAAAAAATTTTTTTCAAGGTTTGGAAGGGGGCGGGGGTCATCGATAATTTGGTGGTCCCATTTACATTTCCTCCGGCCTCTCCCCAGCCATAAATAATAACCCGTCCCTTAATGTGAGTTAGTCACTACAAACATAATTAAATTAAACAGATGTATCAATGTTTCACTGAATATTTTGAGACGACAGGGTGCGACGGGTTCGTCCTTGTGTCCCTCCCCCCCCCCCCCCCCCGGTCCCTGCTTTATTATGTCTGGATTGTGTCCTTGAGTTAATGCGTTCTTGCATCATTCCCTTTCAATCTGCGTAGTGGTCGAAATGGTTTCAACTTCCGTAACGGGAATGTAATGCATACTGCCTAAACGGCTTACAGTCTGGTTTTTTTTTTTAATGATCCAAATCGAACGATTAAAACAGGATTGCTCACGAAAATTGTAATCGCATTGCATCAGAAACAGGTGCTCCACTGCGTGGCGGTGAATTCCGATTGCGAAGTAGGCTGTTTTTGTGCTTTCTTTCCTTGGCAATGTGCCATCCCCCACCAAACGTAAACTGCAGCGTCAAATTTGCACATTAAACTTGCTCTTCTATAGGCAGCAAATGAAACAGGCAGGTCGTTATTGTATTGTTCGTGTTTTGTTTATGATTGGAATATCCCAACGGTTAGGTAACTAGAGCTCTACTGCTGGCGAATTGGATCGCTTGCTAGCTTTTCAACGTGATGACAATTTGTTTGCGAATTTTCACCAGGGCCGGGCTAAGAAATTATTTAATGGGGTACATACGATAATTTTGCTCCCCTTTCCCCCACCCCCTCCATGATTTAACTGCTACAATTTTTGTACTAAATTTGTTGTTTTTAATAACTATTAGGCTTAAAATTCATTTTCAAGCGAAATTGTTAACGATCGAAAACGCGAACATTTTCAAGTGATGAGGGGAAAACGAAAAAAAGAGGAAAGTGCTGTAAATTTATTATAACCAGCTCCAAACGAAAACAGTGAAAATTGTTGTCTTGTTTTAGGGGACGTTCAAGTATTACATCATCAGGAAGGGGGAAGGGAGCGTGGTTCGCCTGCTGGTGACAATTGATGACGAAGGGAGGGAGGGGGTGGCCAGCTGATGACGTAACACCGTTATCCCAGTAAAACGGGGGAAACATGCAAAAAAAGTCCTTAGAAAAACTGTGGATATAGAAGGAAAAACAACACCTTTTTTTGGAAGGGTGGGGAGGGGGGTTGAGCAATTGATGACGAGTGGGTGAGGAGGGTTAAAAATGGCCAATTTTTTGATGACGTAATACTTGAACGCCCCCTTAAAAAAGAATCTTGTGTACTTTCACGTAAGCAAATACCTGGAAACAAAGGAAAATCTGGGGAATTGCTTTTTTTAAGTAAATAAATAAGTAAAATAAGTTTTTATTATTATTTTTTTTCTGACAGCGGAACATAACTTTTAGTGGACACATTTTAGCGGTTTTTGCAGCACATTTTAGTCACTGGTTTACACCTAGTGAAAAAAGGAGAGAGGGAGGGATTAGCGATGGTATGGGTGATTTGAGTCACAGGATACGCTGATTGAGTGAGCGAAGCAAACGAAAATCAGCGTTTTTTTAGCCAATGTGCGCAAAAATTTTAAGAAACTTAATTCGATCAAATATGGACAATGGACATAGTTACACATGAGCTGCCATACCCGACCAGTATTTGCAAAACGTGCATTCAACACCACCCAGCGTCAGCTAGTGTAAGTGTGATAGTATCACGCAGTGTGATAGTCATAGAAGTCATTGGTAGAATTGTGTTGGAGCCTTCTTCTTCATGCTGCTCCTGGTAACTCAATTCTTTCTTTTCATTGTAAAAAAGGCTGGGCATACAGGTCTGAATTGTTATTTTTTGTGTTTGAGAAAGGCCTGTTACTGTGGGGGAAAATGTGTAAATTACCTTATTTGCCCTTTAGAGGTACATTCCGTTTGCCTTACAGTGATGCGCAGATCGCCATCCGCGCTTGTTACCGCCGCACCGTTTTGCGAGACTCGGCGTAGGAATATAAGGCCAACTGAGATAGTAGATGCTTTCCTCGCAGCGAGGAACGCAGCTACTATCTCACTTGGCCTTGGGCTTAGTAGACGAACGAAACAGCATGAACGTAAAAATTGTGTCGTCGCAAACCGGACAGATTTTCGTATTTTAACGTCACACTTTGTAATTTTTTTGGCTAGTATCCTATAATTTTTCCTTGGCGATCTATTGGCATAAATAATTTTAATCTTTACCGCATTAGTCTTTAGATTTTTGATCTCATGGTAGTTATTAGCAAACGGTTAAAAACTAGTACATGCAGACACACAGATGAAACGTCACGGTTACTGTAGCGCGCAAAGGATCATATAATCACAGGATGCTATTAAATTAGTTCCCAATATTCAACTGAAAATCTCCTAGACGCCACATTTTAAAACGGATTTTTAGCAAGGGATTGATCAACGGGTGCAACGGCAAGTAAATATAACTTTGGGACCGTACTTGATGTGGAGGATCTAGAAAAATGGCTTTGGGAGGAATGTACCTTTAAAGGGAAGGTCAAAACATAAGGGAAAGGCTGAAATAAACACACGCGAATCGCTGTAAATTGTGCAGGAGTTGCCTAAATGAAACCCAATAACACAACAGCCGAAATCGTACTTCTTCACGACGTTTGTATGGTTGCTTTAAAACACAATAAAGGGATGCGCTTCGTGTCCTTGTCGCTTTTGTGGGTCTTGTATACAACCATTTGTGTCACTTTCTTCCATTTGGCGATGATACAAAACGGAACCGCTACACGGAAGTGGTTTGGGAGTCGGATGCAATTCGTATTTATTCAAGTAAACACTCGCAATCGCATTGAGATCAAGGGCGGATCCATAACGAAGTCTTGGAGGTGGCCGCAGGACGATTTTTCGACGTTTTCGTGCATTTTTTCGTTATTTACCTGCGTTTTTTCACAAATTTGGGCAATTTTTCTGTGTTTATTTGCCTTGGAGGGGGCCGAAGCCCCCTCGGCCCCTCCCTTGGATCCGGCCTTGATTGAGATGTTGGTTATACATTCATGGTGTTCAACACAGAGATGATTGTAAGCGATGGTTTACTTCTTGGATTGACAAATTGCATTTTACAAATTATTTACAAACAAAACTCTTGTCTGCATGCGCGTTAGGACAGCCCTCAGCGAAGAACATACATTCCATGAGTGTTCTTTTGGCGCGCAAACCAGTCTCATTTATAAGAAGGTTCCCACTAATTCGTCTGCCAATTCGCCAATTACGTCGAAAGCACGTGTTTGCTACTCATGGCGTTGTAGCCACCTCACGTTCTTCTCCTTTGCAACTGTCCGTTTCCCGCCGATCGAGCCGCTGAACGCGCTGAATTGGAGTAATTAAGTCATTGACAATCGGTACCTTCCTAAACGACCAAACAGAGCGTACCAAACGCACCACTGTTGGTGACAGTTTGGCTCATTCCCTGCTAATATCCGTGTTGATGCGGCTTGATTGACGTCAACATCGTCAGCGATGAACCTGTTTCGTCAAAACTGTTACCTCGCGCATGCTCAAACCTCCACCCCAGCAAACCACCACCCTGAGATGGTTCGCAATTTGGCATTGCTCTCGCCTTGTCATATCTATTAGCCAATCCTGGTCAAATCCATTAGCCAGGTCAGGTCGCCGTGAAGGTATGACGTATCTAATACTCTGCTGAGCTTGTTGAGCTGTATTGTAGTTTAGGAAGGTACAAAATGGCTGACGCAACATCAATGCGCACGCGCGACATCAAGTTTCGAGCCAAACTGTCTGTAACATTTGTGCGTTCTATTCGCTCTGTTCGGTGCTTTAGGAAGATACTGTTTGGATGTGCTGGCGTTACATGGTAAACGCCTGGTAAAGATGGCGGACATAATTACGGCTCCCACATCATTTATGTTGATGCCAACCGAATTTTTGGTTAATAATTCTGAAAAAAAGGTGTACCTGACTAGCTAGGGAAACCAAATTGACCCCCTTTACTATACGCCTGGTTAGAGCGGAACGGGACTGTCCACTATGTGCCAAAGGGATGGCAGGAAGAAATGGGGCTCTTAGCGTATTGGCCCGAATCGCATTCTGTAGCGAAATGACCCTAATCGTGTTTGCCAATCTTGTAAACAGATGCAGTTTTTTTATGCGCGTTTCAACGCGCATTGCGTTTTCGCTGTTATGCGACTGCGTTTCCTTTACTCCTGTGTAATTTAAAGCAATTTGCAGATATTTATTTACCTGGTTTACCTGGACTTGAACTACTTTAAAGTTGCAGCAATGTTTGCGTTTGAAACGATTACGTATACATACAAAGACCGGATTATTGCAGCAATAAAAATTCAGCTGCAAACGAAATGCTAATACGTTATTACAGTGAAATCTGCTTCCCTAGCATTTGAATGCAGAAATCTGGTTAAAGCCGAAAACCTGTAATTATGCGCAGAAAAATTGCGTGACTCGAAATCATTTAGCTACCCACTCGTTGCTGTACACAACAGGGCCTTTAGTCGACTGAATTCAGAGAGTTCAGAGATGACTTTTTTTTATAGCATGAATAGTACAGCTCCTCTATTGTGTGCGTGGCGTATCTTGAGTCCTGCAAATATTTTATGAGCGGCCACGTCTTCCTGGAGGGGGCGGCTTTAATCAACGGCTGCCATTGTTTTTGTAACCATCTTGGATATCAACAAGGCAGTCTGCTACCAAAAACGTACAATCGATAATCTGTATTCGTTCTGCGGCGAACTCAAGATAAGCCGTGGACACCTTACATTTTTTTTTTAATTTAAAAAGAAAACGTGGGAGGGGGAGGATTAATTATTTAAATTATCGTCCGTTTCAACTTAAGCAGATTCACGGGAAGTAGAGAGACAATTTTGCTAGAAAATGCCTCGAATCTCTTACAATAGTCGCAATCCGCACGCGCACGAGCGTATTTCCAGGGCCCTTCACTTTCCAATGTGCAGTGGTGGGGATGGATTGTACGCTACTTGCAACTCTTGGCCTCAAAATTGGCATTGTTTGCAGTCGAAATTTCTAAAAACACCTTGGCTTCTCTTGCAACTCGAAGCCTTCACCACGTAAATGTTCACAGAATTTAGAAATTATCGAATTTGATGCTGACTCTAGCAAGCTGTCCATATAAAAAATTTTTTTTAAAACTTTGCTCGGGAGGAGGAGGGGAAGGGAATCATCTTAAAAGTGTTGATCGTGTTTATATATATAGAGAAAGTGATTATGAAATAAGTTATCATACTACTGTGAATTTCCACGCAGAGGGTTAAATAAAACACATCTTTGAACAATAAACAAAGAAACGCAATGTAGCTACCTTGTGAATTGCTAAAAAAAATAATGATAATAATAATAAGAAAAGCAAATAGCAATAATGAATGGAAAAAATCACGTGTCGGAGTCATCATGAGTTTGGGAAACGAAACTGGGCCATTGGAACGGGATTCCAATGCGCTAGTTCACTATGCTAAATTGACACTATCATGATGGATGCTAACTTGTCAAATGAAATAACTTCAGCACGAAGAAACTGAGGTCAGAAGAAATCCGGACCTCAGGACAAATACACACTAGGCAACATCAAGAATAAAGAAACTAAATTAGCTTTTAATTTTAACTTTAATTCATTTGTCAATTCACCACAAAGGCATTACATGACATAAGGTTGTGATGCACAAAAGTAAATGTATATTATCGTATGTTATATGAAAATAAATTCATACGTTAATGGAAAAAAACAACAATTATTGATCAACAAGTATTAACATTTCGGAAATGTACAATATAGGCTACACTGGAATTGACAATTAATAATAGTTATTTTTGAATTTACTACATACAATAATTTAATTCACAAGTTAATTAAGTTATACTCGACAGAATAGAATGTTCATAATCCCAGCAACGTAATTCGAAAATGGTGCAGAAACAATCTAGTTCGTTACCAAAAGTACAATGATAAAAATTTACACATTAAAATTTTAATTGTGGTGAAACAACATGCGTTCGGAGGATATAATTGATGTATGTCAAATCCGTTTTTAAACTATTTATGCATGAATGCGGCCGGATGAGCTGCAAGTATTATGATAGGAATAAACGAAGAAAATCAGTTTTTCCTCGTCATTGTGTTTCTTCATTTATTAAGGCGCGTTTACGCAAAAAGGCCTTCTCGCTCGCCGAAAGCTATTTGTTAGGCAACCGATATTTATTTATGATTAGTTTCCCGTTGCTACTAAATGAATGCGGTAGTAGATAGCAAATTGTATGTATTATAAATAACAACACGTGCTACAGTAATTTTAAACATTGCTACAAAATTGTTGTCATTTCACGCTTTTTCCGAAATTTCTATTCTCCCTCAAAGGACAGCTTCTAGCAATGATCAAACGTCGGTAGAATAAATAGCTTCTCGCAGCGAGAATTCAAAATCCAACATGGCGTCCATTTCGTGGCTATCGAATCGAAGACAAATCATCGAATGCCGACATACAAAAAAACATTCCGTCGTCTTTTACTGCACTAAAAATTCCTTTCTTGTCATGAATCGACGCTCAAATGTTGCAAGCATCGTACGCCGTGTCACGAGGTACGAGGAGAATATTTACGTCTGCGTCGTTGCCATGGTTACTAATACGCATAGACAACTCGAAAGCCGCATACTCCGGTAAAGGAGAGAAGCTGCCGTCAGACTTAGTATTGATCAAGTAAAAGCTAGTGAGCGAGAAAACTGTCGTTGCGTAAACGAGCCCTTACACATGTTTACTGCTAATTTTATTTATTTAACATGTCTCAAGGTTTTTAAGAACATATTTTAAATCAGCCTTACCCTTTCCTCGAAAATGGGGCGACATGTTTTCCCTGCAATTGGAAATTTGCGTATGAGTATTGTTACTCATATCATGATTGCTTATAGGGCCTTAGGGCTTCGGGCAGATGACCAGGAGTGGTTAACGCTCGTTAAAACCCTTTGATTGCTTATAAACTATCAAATTCGGCCATTAATGCGGTGCAGGTATTGAAGCCCGCCCCCACCCCAATCTTCAACCCTGAAAAAATATCTTATCTCCCCCTACTCCAGGTAAATAAAATATGACCCATCCCCCCTCCCTTCACTGCTCGAAAAAGGAAACTTTTCTTACGCCTACACAGCAGCCTTACTTAGATTAGATTAGATTAGATAGAAGACGGTGTAAAGCCAAGGCTTATGAAGCATCCCCCCCCCCCCCCCGAACCCCAAAGCAAATCAGTGCTTCCTAAAGTCAAGTCGAGCCTTGAAGCTGTTAAGAGTTGAAGCTGAAACAATGTGCTCCGAGAGGGAATTCCAAGGACTAATTTTCTCGGGGTAAGAAAATCTTCCTTTTGGGGGAAGTGAAAAGAGAGGGTGTGAGGGCTCTAATATTATTATTTTTTTTACGGCGGGCCAAATTTTTTTTTCCAGGGAATGGAGGTGGGGTGGGGGTGGTCAGGGCCGTGCACACAAGGGTCGCGGATGGCAAGTACCTTTTTGTAAATAAAAAGGGTAAAAATTAAATAAAAACTAAGAAAGAGCTGTAATTAAGAGGGGCGGATGAGTGAAAACACCAAACAAAAAGGCCCAGATTAAAGTGTGTAGCCCTTGCCCTCTCGGGGGCATGAGGGCACGTCCCTGGGGGGGGGGGGGGGGGGGGGGGGGTGGAAATCATCAATCCCTCTACCACCCAGTAGCCGAAAAAAAGTTCAGGGTGTGGAGAGGGAACCCAATGAAAAAAGCTCTACGGATAAAAAGGATCTGGAAAGCAGTTCCGGGGGAAAAAAGTTCCTGAGGAAAAGGACGGGGAGGGGGAAGGTGAGGCTCCGGCAAGAAAGAATACCTTGAAAAAATACATGGCATTTCTATCTTGATGAAATTTGCCATTACTTGTGGGGTCTGATGTCATACTACGCACAACCGCAGAGAGCGTGGCAGCGCGAGCGATGCAAGGAGGTTGCGCAGCCAATCACGGTGATATTTCTGGTGATGGTTTCCACGACTGGTGATGGGCAAAGCTTTCAGTAATCTAATGCCCGGCTGAAATACAGAGACACTAACTGGTTCAAGGCTGAGGGCTCATTCAATCTTCAACCAATTTTAGAAAAGTTTTTGTTTTGACATTGATTTCTTGTTCATGGCAGCACATCAGACTTTATTCTTCAAGTTCTGTTAAGCCTTTTTAAGTTTCCACGAGACGACTGTTCAAGGTTACGGAAACTTAATCCGGGAATTCTTAGAAAACAATTGTGTACAGTAATAGCTTTTTGCGCAAGAGTCGAGTTGTTCAATTACAAAGCCGACACGACGCCGCGTATCGTTATGATAAACAACCCATAGCGTTAATACGCAATTTAGTAATTAAAATTTACGGACGATCTGTTGCTTGTTACATACGTGGACTTTATATCAAAGAACGGTACCCATTTTAAAAACGTGATGTTATAGTCGGTTTGTTAAATTACGGTGTGCCTTTTGGTGTTGATTCGCGATTATTTTATAGGTTTTTTTGCTCTTCGATTCATCCCCCCCCCCCCCCCCCCCCCGTGTGGGGATGTTGTTTGTTTGGAAGTGCAAACATCGCCAATAAAAACTTGCCACAAATGAGGATTCTAAGCAAACTCTTGTGAAGTCTGAAAGTTATCAAATTCCAACATAATTATTAAACTACCACGATGTTGTTTGCTTGTTATTTTATTTACTACTTTTATGGAGCACGAACCCAAACTGGGGTATCTGCCACGACGTTTGGTTTGTTTTTGGACTTGTGTTTAGGGAATGATTGATTGGTTTGTTATGGAACATGAACCTCAAAAGTGTATCAGTCCCTGAAACCAAATCAAAGGATGCAACCCGAAAACAACTTACAAGATAAGTAAACTACCAACAGAAAGCACTAGCCTATACACTAAAATACCTAATTATATACTAATCACTATTCGTTAATTGCTAATACACTATTAGCGTTGTTTGTTGTTTTGTTTTTATAGGGAGCACGAACCCAAACTGGGTTATCTGCCCCACGGCGATGAGAGGGACAATTTAGCTGGAGAAATCCAAGCGGAAAACCACAGGATCTTTGACATGCCATAATCGACATGAGCACGAGGCACCACAGGGTCCTTCTCCTGCTGAAAATGCCGGATGGCGCCCGATGCCATGATCGAACCCGAACCTCCCGGACCGAAAGTTATCGGGGAGCATGAACCCGAACAATGAATGGTCTTTGCTAACAATAGTTTGTTCTAACCTTCGTTCAAGCTCTAACTAACATCAGTGATATACTTTGGACGAGGCTGTACTGATGCACCCTATACCGATGCATGCTAAACCAATGATAGGTTGGTTATCACAAGCTCTCTTCAAAGGAGTCAAAGGGTTTTTAGCGAGCACGCTCTTACTTTACTTTATTCTTACTGACCCTCCCTTCGTAACCAATACAGTGCTAAGCGTACTAAGATTTGTACTGAGATGCAATAATGGCTGGAAGCTGCGTATCTGGACATGTTTCATCTCAGCACTCAAATTGCGTGGCATACAAACACACGCTAGTGAGTCGTCACCAAGGCAGATAAGATTGTTACATGCTTAATTGTTGCCAGAAATTAGTTTTGAACGTAGGGCCTTAGGGCTTCGGGCAGATGACCAGGAGTGGTTAACGTTCGTTAAACCCTTTGGTTTTGTACGATACCAATTGTTGACTATATTTTGACTTTATTATTGACTATAAATTGTTTCTTTTTGCTTTATTCGTGTTTTCTTTGAGATTGATATATTTCACTTCTCTTTGTATTCTGCTTTTATCTCCCTTTTCGTAAATTTGTTGCATATATATGTATTTATCGATGCATTTTTGTTAATATTTTATTTCGATGTGTTTTGTTGTTGTTCTTTTGGCGCCTAACCTTTGATTTTGTGTGCAAAAGTGCTAGTTCAATTGTTTTTCTTTGTCTGTTGCTCTCAAACCACACGCGAGCATTAGCTCTTGTGGAATGAGTATTTGCGTTTGTGCTTTTTTTTGTAACCTGTAGTGAATGAATAAACTTACTTACTTACATTGTTGCTGTAAATTGTGAAAAGGCAGATGACCAGGAGTGGTTAACGCTCGTTAAACCATTTGAACCCTTTGAAAATGCGTTTAGTGTTGCATTTAGTGTTTTGTACTAAGCAGGGCGTACGGCTCCGGGCCACGGCTCTCAATATATATATATATATATATATATGGGAAAAGGCGGTTTGTTGACAGACTTGTGAGTTTGAGTGAATTTTTATTGGGCGCAGTAATCCCCTCGAGGATTTTCTGCCGTATAGACAGACTGTCTTCTAAATGTAGCAAAAGCTTAGCTGATTGCAACCTACTCTCAGTATCGTTTAGCCTTATCCAGAAATCTTGGCGCGTTGCCCTATTGCTTTGTATGACTTCTTACTTTGACTGCTGAAAAATGTTGGGACTTAAGAACTGTGCAATGCTATGACTCCAGCATTGACATTTATTCAATCCGTCAAATATTTGCAGATAGCTACAATTAATCCTAGCTCTAACAAATTAAGAAGACGGCATGCAGTGTGTCAAGTTTACATGGTTAATAGGGCAGCCTTTTCCTGGTTGAATGATATCACTACTTTTAAAAGCCGACCCTTTTTTGAAACTTGTCGGCTTCTCTTAAAGCCTTGTGACTGTACTTCATATGAAAGCATCGAGGAAAATAGCTATGTACCTTAAATGTACATCGCAGGAAAATGAGGGATGTTTTAAAAGTCAGCGGCTTGCGAGTCGCTTGGAAGCGTAGCAAGCTTTCCCGTTTTTTAATTCAAGCCGCTTGCCGCTGAGAAACTTTTCCGTCGTTTTTAAAGTCAGCGAGGAAAAAGGGTGCCGAGTTCGCTGGGCCAATATGGGGCACGATGTGCGCATGCGCCATTGCCACAAAGCAATAATCGGCAACAATCAGCATACATGTGATAAATCTACATGATACGTGCATGATAAGTACGATATCGGTAGCTGCCAGCAGTTCAATAGCTTAATATTTACTCTCATCATCTTAAACACTACCAATAATGCGATAAAACAGAGAAAAGAAATATAATAACTGATTATATTACTGTAGGCCATGTTTATGCTTGGTAAGCTTCAAATAACGTAGTTTTTAATCTCAGCTTGAAAATGGGAAAAGCGGAGGAAGCCAAGACCAAGCAAACTCAGCGCTCAGCAAGCAAGCCACTGACTTTTAAAACATCCCTATAGCTGTGTGCTTCGAGGAAAATAGCTGTGTGCATCAAGCAGTGCCCCAATTAGGGGGGGAAGGGGTGCAAGGCACCCGAGCCCAGAGGGTAGGGGGCCCAAAATTCGTGATGAGAAAAATTTTTTTTTAGGTAAATGTAAAACCATTTTCGAAGAAATAAGGGAGGGGATGGCCAAAAAACTTTTTCAAATAAAACTGAACTGAAATAGAACTTCCACCTAATTATTAGGTTGTTAGTTTATATGACTGCAATTTACTGCTTATGTTGGAAACGCTCATTTAAAAATTACAAAGCATGCTAGTAGCAGAAAGCGTGTTCTCTGCTGATCTCCTCCCAGCCACGAGACTTAGGAGGAGAGATAATTAACTATTTATCTTTCCTCCAACCACGAGACTGGTCCCGAAATTGAGGGCAAAAACAACCCTAGATACCCTAAATCAAGGGCAAAAAAATAATAATGGATTATGTCGATTTCAAATATGGAAGCTTTTCCCCAGTAACACGTCAGATTGTTTTGGATAAAACTTAGTAAAAGATTTCATATTTCCAAGTTCCATTTTTTATAAGCATGTTGCTGCTTTAAAACATGGATTTTTTTTGCAATAATACTTCTAGGCCTAGTCGTCTGGGATAAAACTGAGAAAAAGATTTCACTATTTTTCACCTTTCGATAGCCGAGTAAAAAAAAAAAATTTCTGTCTCCGGCAGGGGGCACACAGCATTTCATCGTCATTCATTATAGCCTAAAAGTCTAAACTGAACTCGATTAATTAATTCGTAAAGAAAACGTCTAAAAAAACACATGATTTAGTCACAATTAATTTTTTTCAGAAACCTGCCATCCTGAAGAATGAATAAGAAAAATTACTAAAATGCGCCAGACATTTTGTTGGAAATGTGCTCCCTGGAAGCCAGAAAATATGGCTGAAATAGGCACTAAAATAGTGTAAACTGCTTCGGCTTCCGGGACCCGCTGGGGGAGCTTTCAGTGCTCCAACAGACGACTGTCTTCCCTAGAAACACTTTCCATTGAAAGCAAAATTGCTAGGGAGAGTAACGTTTGATAGACAACTGGGCTAGTCAAAAGGCTAGAAGAATTGCAAAGCTATGCATTTAATGTAAGAAGTGCTCACATAAAATGCACATGGAATTAGATGCTTAAAACTTCTTTCAGTAGCTAATAAATGTATATGTAAATCACAGTTGCGGCCCCAACATTATTTATTCTTATTGGAGGGGGGCCTAAAATGTTGCCTTTGCACCCCTCCCCCACCCCTTGGAAAAGTCTAGCTGCGGCACTGGCATCAAGGAAAGTAGCTATGTACGTTAAAGGTACAACGGAGGAAAATAGCTACGTACCTTAAAAGTACAACGGAGGAAAATAACTATGTGCATCAAGAAAAATAGCGATGTAGGCTACCTTTAGCCGTGTGACTGTACTTGAAGTGAAAGCATCGGAGGAAAATAGTTATTATATACATTAAAGGTACATCGGAGGAAAATAGCTACGTGCATCGGGGGAAATAGCTATGTACCTTAAAGTACATCAGAGGAAAATAGTTACGTGTGTCGAGAAAAATACCTATGTACCTTAAGGGTACGTCGGAAGAAAATAGCTATACGCATTGAGAAAAATACCTATGTATCTTAAAGATACATCGGAAGAAAATAGCTGTGTGCGTTGAGAAAAATGGCTATGTACCTTAAAGGTGCATCAGAGGGAAATAGCTATGTGTATCGAGAAACTCGTAGGAAAATAGCTATGTGCATCGAGAAAAATAGCCTAAAGGTACATCGGAGGATACCTTTAGGGTTAAGCACGAACAGTTTGTTAACGGTTTCCGCCACTCGATTGCTTTCGAAAGTTTAGAATTACGAACCCACTTAGTAAATTGCGATCGCATTGAAACGTGATCTTGCAAGTTATTACTCGCACGTGCTCACGTGTACGTATACGGTTCGTGAGCCAAACGCGTCCAATTACGAAATTACATTTTCTTCTTCAAGGAAGGATGGATGTAGGGCAGTGCCAACTTGCATTGAGAGTTTTTTTTTTTCTTTCGTTTTTTTTTTTTTCCGTCCTAACGATGACGTTAACAGGCGGGCACTTCCGTTGACGTTAGACCAACGAACGGCAACTCCTTCTTTCTTTCGTTGTCTTTCGCAATTTAAAAACTCAAAAGCTGGGAGAGAAAAAAAAGACGTATCAAACGGGAGAAAGGTTCACGGTCTTGACATTGCTGATTAAACTCACCTTGCTTCTTACCTTGTTTACGTCGCTATTCTCTTCGTAAGACCTTGTCATACTCACTCGAGGTTTAATGTACTCTATTCTCTCAGCACGCACGAACGAAAAAAAATATAAAAAAATAAAATCTAGATACACGCTAGTGTGTCGCGCCAAGGTAGGCAACAAACATCACATCAATTCAATTGTCGACCGTTGTAAACCATTGTAGCGCGACGCCAAGGCGTAAGTGTCTTATATCCTGAAGCAAAGTTGAGCACATTTCAGATATTTGGGGAAAAATAATAATGTGGCACAAAAAGCTTAAACTGTGGTGAAATGGAGAACAATGATTCATCTGACAAAAATTAATCGCACCGAATCGTCAAGTTAATCGCACCGAATAATACTTCAACCGTTAAACGAAAACTTGAACATTGCTACCGAAAGTAACAATGTTCTAGTTTTCGTTTAACCTTCGAACTATTGGTCGGTGCGATTAACTTGGCGAATGTTTTGGTGTGTTGATATCACGCCTTTGAAGGGACGAACCATTCAGAACTTGGCGGTCCTTTTTACCAGTTTTGGTTTTTAATAAGATAAACAAATAACGAATGTTGGAAAACGTACGAAGTAAATGTTATCAAGAGTTTCTAGGGTTGGGAAGGTGAATTTGTGACTGAGACCCCTTCTGAAACGTCATCACATTCATTCCTATGAGTTCCGTCTAAGTTTATAGAGGGCGCCATGAGTTTTATGTGGGAATTTCTACTCAGTTTCCAGCCTAAAATTAAACTAAACTAAACGAAACTAGCTTGTGTTTAATTATTATTTAGTTTAGCTAAGTTGTAACTTAGTTTAGTTAGATTTAATGGAGTTGCAATTTAGTTGTGATTTGGATTGAAAAATGAGCAAAAATTACCACAGTTGGAACGCGTAGCGGCCTCTGAAAACTCGGATGGAACTAATAGGAATGAATGTAACACGTTTCCACAGGGACTTTTGAGAGTTACAAATTCTCCTCCCCAACCCTATAAATTCTTGGTGTTATCGATTAACTTACTGACCGTGCCTGTCAGTTTTAGCGATCTTTAACTGTGAAGTTTCGAAATGCAACCTAAAGCATGATAATCCAACGAACATTTACTTTGCTATTTAAAAAAAAAACAAGACTTTATCTAGGAAACGCATGTTTTAAAGTGTCGTCCTAGTTTTTAGGTTGTTTTATACCAAGTTGTTGCACATTATTAGGCTGCTAAAAGTTAATTAAGTAGTTCTCAAGAGCGCACGCATGGGTTTTTTTTTCTTAGCGTGTAAAACGTTTATAAAGCCAAAGTCTAAAAATTACAATCATGCATCAACGCATCACCAAACATTTCCTGGAGCCGATGACTATAACAACCCGAGCTCCATTCATATGACCACCTCGAAACGAATCTACGGGTCGTTCAGAGGCACGTCACAACTAAAAATTTGGCTCTAAAGAAGACTTTCAACATCTGCACTCTGTACGTGGCTAAACCTTACGTTAAAACGTACTTCCCAAAAAAACTGTTAAGCTGTTGAAGTTTCTTGTTTGGTAAATAAAAAAAATAAAAAACCATCGCCGCCATCTAAAAGATTGTCAATGTAAGGTAATAAAAAAAACACCGTCTGCCGCGCTAATTTTTTTTAGTACTACTCCTGAGAACCACTTAATTAATTTTTAGCGACCTTAATCTGTGTTTAATTTCTATGAATAGTTTGTTTTTGTATTTTTTTTTAAAAATCGGTCAGAATTTAATTGGTCTTGCCTTCCAAACGAGATAAACAACAATTTATTTCGATACCCCATACGAGGTCCACTCACATGTCCTTGTTCGCCTACCCTTATTTAGTTCTGTGCTCCAAATTTCTTTTTAAATATGGCAACTGTAGAAGATATTCTGCTGTTTCCTGAATTATTTTACGTGCATCTGACGCCGAATTTGGCTTCTCGCACTTAAAGTTTCGCCCATCTCGTTGATTCATTCATCATTCAGGCAGCGCTGTGTTGACAGCAGAGCCGTTAGAGATAAAAGCGCTGGCCTGGCGTGAGGCACGGACCTTTACTCCCAGTCTGCCTTAATTTGTCGTCTGTATCCCAATGCCGACGCAGTGAGCGCATTTTCCTGTCTCGAAGTTATCACTTGACGAGACAGGAGAGAAGCGGGGGAGGGGAGGGGAGGGGCTGATATCATTGCCGGCTCTTTTCGGGTTCAAGAAAAAAAATTTAGCTCTGATTTCTTAGTCTTCGTTGTGAAAATTTAAACCGCCACCTTCGGGGAAAGGTTTTGCGAACTACCATGGAAAATGAAGAACATGCGCAGTTTCGTGCAAATTTAAAAATAAAACGAATTAAAGGAACACATTCTTCCCGGTTGGCTTTCCTGTATGGCTCAGTTTTGCAACATTACTTCAGACGCACGTAAACGTTGAAAAGGCATTCATTTTCCTATTTTCCGTCGGCTGAGAAATGGTTTTGCTACATTCACTGTAACCTATACGAAAATGTTGTAAAGGCTGTTGCACGCAGGATGCTCGAACATAGTGAGCAGATATGTACTACTTTTAAGTAAAAAAAATATGATCGCGCGCCCATTTTACTCAAAATTATAAACGCGGAGTGTCTGTAGGCCTAACCAAGAACTGCGCAGCGTGTACTTTCCATTTCAATTCAGTCTTTTACGATTTGTAGGCTATTTCCTTTCGTATTGCACAAGTATTATACTAATAACTCTTTAGTAAGGTTTGCACCATCGCTGGCAGAGATCCCAGCTATTGTATATCACTTGGATCTGTTGCTAAACGACAAAAACGATTGACCTCGAATCTTTGACTGTATGAGGAAGTTACATTGACGCAGGTCTTACTCTTATTGATGTTGTTTACACGCTTGGAATTTAAAATTACGCAGATTACGGTTGTCACGCTCGGATTTAAATGAAAGAAAGCGTGCTTTTGTCTGTAGGCTATAAGCTGTGGGCTATAGGCTGTTGGCTATACAAGCCGCGAGGAGAAGTGGAGACGTCGATAAAGAAACACAATGTATATAATAACGGAAACTCCACAGAGGCGTACGCATGGTGGGGGCAGGACGTGCCTCCCCCCCAAGGAAAGTCTGATGATGGCCCTTGTCCCACGCCAAGCTTGTTTTAAGTGATTTTTTAAGTGATTTTGTACGATAATAAAGCAGTTCAAATTGTCATGTAGGCCTAAAATTTACAATCTCAAACTTCGGGGAAAAAATGCTACGGAAGATGTTGAAATGTTGCTCCATTTGTTGCTCCCCCCCCCCCCAAAAAAAAATAATAATAATAAAGTTGCTGGAAATGATGAAAAGTTTTAAACAATAGTTGCCCCCAGACAGGGCAAATGCTCACGAGAACATTGACACACAGCAATTATTTAATTTTCAGCACTTTCGTCGGTGCCTTGTGACATAGAATGATCAACAACAATAAAAGGTATTCTTGCTTTAAGTTATACAGCGTTTTCATATTTGTAGTAACCTTTCTGAATACATGCGTTACCTTCATCGCAGAATTGCGAAAGAAATGATGAAATATGGGATGTGTGTCCAAGGAACATAAATGGTGAACTGCAATATGGTAATCCTACAACATATTTTTTTTTTTTACAAAATTATTGTAAGGGGGGCCCCCCCCGGTAAAAAGCATGGCAACAATTTTTCAGATTAGAACAACAATTTCACGAATCTCATTCAGGCGAGAACTGAATACAACCAGGAGCCGCCATACTTTTTTATATGGAGGCCCCTATACGGTTGTACCCAATTCTCGCACTCGCCTGAATGAGATTCGTGAAATTATTGTTTTAATCTGAAATTGCTGCCATGTTGCTCTTTATAGGGGGTTACAATACTTTTGTAAATAAAATAAATAAATTGTGGGATTGTCCTTCGACGAATCTCATGAGATCTCATTCAGACGTGAATCGGAAGTTGGCTGGCGCCATGTTGGCGTTATTGATGTCGGCCAAGTGCCGGAAGGAAGGAAGAGTGCGAAGGTTTGGAAAGGAATGCATTGTTTCTATTACAGTTGCGACCCCCTGCTGTAGACGTAATTAAATCACGTTGACGTGCAAATCTGCAAAGCTTTTTCCACCTTGGGTATACTGGAAAATTTTTGATAATGTTCATGGCTCTTGCTGAATTTACTGTGATTGTGTAGGCTTCTAATTGAAATCTTGTTTTATCTATTGGTTCTTATGTAAAGGATCTGAGTTTGGCTAACTAAAATGTTGTGGTTTGTAGTTGTGGCATGCTTCACAATGGCATACTTTTGATTATCACGGGCTACGGCTTCTTCATGATCCCACTTACGGACCCCCAGGGGCCTCTGGCATTGACCCAGGTAAATAGATGTGCATGTGGTACATTTCGTATAGTACACAACTTCCATAGCTAAGTCAATTTTTGGGTTGTAGAGGGATTCGTGCATATTGAGGCATGTGGGTATACGAATATCGGTATTGCCGAGGTAGCTGGAAGACTGCAGAATTGCATCTCAGGGAGTGCTTTGGCCGTATCAGTAGGTCGTATCTCGTTCTGTTTGAGCTCCAATCAAAACAAAACAAAACAAATCAAAACAAAACAAAACAAATCTCTAAATTAACTGAACAACATTAGAGCATTAGAAAAAAAAACATTAGAGCTCGTATCCCTATACTCACAGCCGTGAAGGCACTCGAAGAAAAACGGATTAGAGTTCACTCGAACGCAACGAACTATAATTTGAACTCCAATACCAGGGGACAAGAACTGTTTTTGATCAATGGTTATGTCAGAAAGAAAGTCTGTTTCGTGTGAGTAGGTATATGTGTATTTTGAGTGCATTTATTGTGAAACAAGCAGATTCCTAATTAAGGCAGTTTTTTGCCTGTGTTTGTGTTTGAAGGTCGTTTGAGTAATTACGTGTTCATTTTGTGTATGCATTTTTATCTTTTAATTTTGTAGCGTTTTGCTGTTTATGGCGTCTATTTTGTGTGTTTTTGTGGGTTTACGTTTGGAGTTCAAATTATAGTTCGTGAACTCTAATCCGTTTTTATTCGTGTACCTTCACGGCTGTGAGTATGGGGATACGAGCTCTAATTTTTTTTCTAGGCCGTTTTTTGTTCAGTTTATTTGTTGGCCTTTTTCGCTTCCTTTTTATTGTAATTGCCACGGTCTGGTCTATCATGTGTCCACTCTCCACCGATTTTTGTTTCGAAAAAACGGAACATTAGAAATGCATATTTATGTTCAGGTTCCGCCCAAGGTTTGTCCCATGATTATTACTTGATGGCAACTCACTAGCGTGTGTCTAGATTTAGCATGTGTCATCTCGATAAGTAGTTGATTCTGAATTGTTGCAGTATCATGGCAAACAATCGCGGAAACAATTCAACTGTCTTCCCGAAGCCCGCATTGAAGAAGTAAATAAGTCACTCAGTCATGTCGGCCGCCCAATTTTGAGCAAAATTCAAGACTTCACACCCTACGGTTTAAAACTTGAAGATTTAAGGAAAAATCAAGACCATTTAATTTTGGTTCCCCACAACGAGCTAGCTAACTCAAACAACGACAATATCTTCACGTATTTATTGGGGCCTCGGGCCACGCGCCCACCTTACATACTAAATAATGCATCCATAGAATAACGCATCTACATCACAACTACAACCACTGCTAACCTCCGTAATACTGCGACCACTGTACTCCCTGCTACTTCCAGAAGCCAGTGCTCACAGCTGGACCCCTGTCGCACGAACGAACTCCACTATTACGTGCCACTTTGTAACACATTGCCCTTTGTTACACGTCTGTAACAGTACCTGATGCGTCTTATCATCACTTATCCTCCTGAACAGCGCACCGCTCACCCGCTGATGCAGTGGACAGTCAAGTAAACAATGCTGCACTGAATCCACAGCACCACAGTCACACAGCGGCTGCCGCAGCCAGCCCATACGATGCCTGTGCGCGGGGTGAAGAGTGTGCCCTGTGCGCAATCGTGATACAGCACGTGCCACCCAGAAGGGAAGCGCATTATGGGGGACATCATAAGAGCATGCGGGAGTCAGTAGATGCAACGCTCGTCCCGTTAGAGCGTCAGACCACAAACCATTCCACCTATCCAACGTAAGTTCCCGTAGGGCACCCTATAACATACGAGCACCCCATCCCAGAGTCACCGCGCACGGGCAGAATCTACGGATTCCTTTGCTAAAGAATCAGCATGTTCATTACTTTCAAAGCCGCAATGCCCCTTCACTCACCGTAGGAAGGGCACAACAACTTGAGTGGCCGTCTAGAACTTCCAACAAATGGAGAATACCATTGGACATTCAACCCGGAGTGTGGCAACTGCCGCACTCGGAGCAGCAAGTCCTGACTTCGAGCCAGTGGTGATCACAAACGATGGAAGCTGCAGATCAGCTGCCACGTCAAGCGCTACCGAAATTGCCACCAGCTCGCACACATGGCTAGAAGAAACATCACTGAGGGACCGCCTGACTCCATATTTCAAGAATGTTACCCACACACCAATACCACCCGTCTGTGAAGCCGCCGAGTGAAGCGTCGCAAAAGATCTCGCACTTTGCATAGACGCTATCAGCAAACACTGTCTGCAGCCCTGGGACCCACATCCACGGACACGGGGGAACACAAAGACTACCCGTAGCAAGGGCGCATGGTCTGTGTGCGCCAAGAGCGACATGCAGTGCCCAGCAACACCCAGTGTAATACGCTCTCTGTCAGTTAGCTGAAAATAGATCATCAAAGTTCTTGCCAGCGGATCACATGGCCCACGACCAATATTACACAGGCATAAAACCATAAAAAGCTCTTCAGCATGCAGGTGCACCGGCGGTTCACCTGCCTCCACCCACAGACCATGGACTGGAGTCAAGGCAAGGCAGCCAGTCACAATCCGCAGTCCTTCATTAACCGACACTTGAATTGAACGGAGGTGACTAGGTGCCGTCACTATAAACGGCAAATGAAAGTCCAAAACAGAGCACACATGCACTCGGTAAGCAGACAGATATCTTACTCCTCTGCACATCACGATACTGAGTCATGGCCTTCAATATGGGTAGACGAGCAGAAATTCGCTCCTTCAAGCACTTAATGTGCTCCGACCACTCTAGTCCACCATCAAGCCATACACCCAGATATTTTACCTGCCAAACACTACGATGTGGAACACTTTCCACCATAACTTCTAACACAGATGTCCTAACCTCATGGCGGCGAGAGAAGATCAACAACTCCATTTTGGCAGGAGCCAGCAACAACCCACGAGTACGCAATCCACATACTACGGTCGTTAACCTGCTCTATTCGCTCGGAAATTCCACGACGATCTGCAACAGCGAACCAAAGCGCAACACCATCCGCGTAACAGACAATGTTATTGGTCAAATCTAATTCGCACAGCACCTGATTAATTGCGACAGCAAATAGCACCAGACTAAGGCAGCTGCCTTGAGGCAAGCCCCTGTCTGTGACAGACTCAGATGACCAACAGCCGTTCACTTTCGTGGCAAAGCGCCTAGTCCCTAACAGGGCTGAGATCGCCGCAGCCAACTTGACACCTACTCCCATTCGGAGAAGAGTGGCGCAAACCCATGCTATGCTGACCGTGTCATAGGCAGCCTTAATGTCAAGAAAGACTGCAACCACGGTCAACCCATGCGCCCGCGCCTCCCGTACACTGGACAGTAGTAAAAGAATTGCATCCTGCGTACTCCGCCCTGCACGGTATCCAAATTGCCGTGAAGACAAGCATTCATAATACTCTAAGTGCCAGTTCAACCTGAAAACCAACATCCTCTCATATACTTTCCGAACACACGAAAGCAGCGTTATTGGACGATAGTTCCGCAAATCAGACCGGGGACTGCCATGCTTATGTACCTGAACTAGGACGGTAAACATCCACGAGGCAGGAATTGAAAAACTGTCCAAAAGGTTCTGATATAATTGCAACAGTGCATGGTGCCCTTCGGTAGGCAAAGCAAAAAGATCACAATAAGTGATACGACACCAACTGCACTGCCTGCTCAGCACTTCCCGAGTGCCGAGTGCATCTCAGACAGGCAGAATAGAGCATCACATACAGCACTGTGCATACTCACATGATGAACCCCGCCCGTAGGCGGAAGGGACCCAGATGGCAATGAGTAGACGCTGGCAAACCTTGCGTTGAATGTCTCCGCAAGCGCTTCTCCACAAAGGACAGTGCTGCTGGGCGATCCGTCCGGTTGCTGCTCATAAGCCCAGATTACAGAGGAGCGACTGACTGTCTTGCGGACGCAAAACCTTCCAGGCTGCAAACACGGAACTCACAGCAGCACAAACACGAGCACCAGAAGTGGCTTTCTCAGTTCTGATAATAAAAGCTGACTCAACTACCACAGCACGGTAAACAAGCCACAGTACCGTCGACAGACTGCCACAGAATGTCACTATCCCGGCACCCAACCATTGTTGCATCTTGTTCGAGTGAGATATAGGATTACGGTTAGGTTAAGTAGGGTAAGGTAGGTCAGTATTTGAGTGTATGGCTCTGTGGGCCCGTTAGGACTCAAATCAAAATCAAATCAAATCAAATCAGTGAGATATAATCCGATATTGTGCGCTTCGTCTATTGTAACCCCATTGTTACATGTTACAGCACTGTAACATTTGGACATTGTTAGCCCCGCCGCCTCCTCAAAACTGTCAGCAGGGGCGCACTTCTGTCGACGTACACAGGCTTTGTTCGGTCGATACTCGACTACCATCTACCTTTTCTATGTTCGATGCCACGGCATGTGAAGGCTCTTCAAGTAGTAGTCAATGAGTGCCTTCGGATCATCACGGGGTGTTTGGTTTCTACATCAGTGGAGGCTCTCTGGGTTGAATGCGGCGAGCCCCCACTGCGCTGTCGTGCAGAAGAACTGCTGGTCCTTCTTTGCATGCGGAATATTAGCCGGGGTGCGGAAGATCCAGTCGGGATGATACTCCGTGACTATGCGAGGCTGAGTGACAGGGTGTGCAGCGCGTTAGGTGCGGCTGGGTACGGGGTGTTGCTTTTGAAGAGTGCCTCGTGCCTGGGGTTTTGTGATGTCCGACGAGTCTGTCCTGTCAGTCCGTGGGTCTGGTGCCCAGCGGTTATGCAGCTGTTTACCACGAGGCACACCGATTGTGTAATTTATTGTGATGCGTCGTTTCGGAGAGATCGGAGCGTAGGAGGCATTGGAGTGGTGATACCATCTCTGAAGTTGTGTGTGAAGCGTCATCTTCGAGCGGTTGCTTCGAGCACAGTTTGTGAACTGGTCGCAATATCTGTGGCACTAGATGTAGCACTAAATATGCAGCTGCCATCCTTTTCCATAGTGACAGACTCACTAGTGGGGACAGAGATGTTGAAACGGGCGGTAGAGCACATGGAAGTGGATGACCCATTGCTATTCCCAGTAGTTTGGAAACTATGGCTGGCATTACAGTCGGGGTATGCATCTGTACGGTGGGTAAGAGGCCACTCAGGAGTTTGGGGAAATGAACAAGCTGACATGCTTGCTAGAGAGGCAGTTGCAGGGGGTGCAGAAGGGGCGGAGCTGACTCTGTCACTGAAGTCCAGGCGCTGAACTGACTCTGTCACTGAAGTTCGAGATTGGCTGCTGCGAAAAATGGGATCAGCAGTGGCAGCAGGCGGAAACTGGCAAGTTCTTGTTTGCGATCTTGCCAGCTTGCAGCTTCCAGTCAGTGCTAAATAGGTTACCACGTTGGAAGGCGCATCTCCTGAGCCGATTGCGCACTGGTCATTCGTTATTGCATGAGCATCAGTATAGGTTAGGTTGGGTGGACTTGTCGCTCTGCAAGAAGTGCGGTGTAGAAGACACTGTGCAGCACTTTCTTGTTGTCTGCAGGCGCTATACCGAAGAAAGACGAATGTTGGCAAAGTCGTTGGTCACGCATCCGACTCTCCAGTTGCTCCTCGAGTGTGAGTCTGGTAAGACTGCCATCCCCAGGTTCTTAGCAGTGGTGGAATATTGTGCCCGTGTCAGACTGTGATTCTCGTACAAGTGGTTTGAGTGGCTGTTTGGCAAGTTGGTATGGTGTGGTTTTGTTTCATAGGTTTTTTTTTGTTACCATGTTCTACGTAGTGATGTACCGAGCGTACGACTGCAGGTCACGGCTCTTGAATAAATAATTTGAATTTTGAATTCCTCAGCCTCTCTAGATTTATCATTTGCATCCGGGCGAGTGGCTGTTGTCCGAGATTCAGTATAATAAATCAATCAATCAATCCTCAGCCTCCTCCTCCTCCTGTCCATTTCCTGAAAATTCTCGTGCGCAAACAAACTGTAAGCACGGCCGTGCTAATAATAAAACGCCTGCATAATACACAAATTAAACACAAACCAACGACACACTCACTGACGTGGCTCATTTTAAACACAAACTATGTTCACTATCTGATATTACTATAGGATTAAAACATTCCTTGTTCACTGAAATTCGGCAAAACAAACGCCCTTAAACAGAAAGATGTTTCACACATTACAAATGCACTCACAAAGTAATCACATAGCCACAAAAACGAAAACGAATTAAAATGTAAATGCACTAACCAAGACAAAACAAAGACCAAATAAAAACCGACTGTATAAAACACAAATTAAACACACCCACACACTCTCACAGACCTAGCCCAATTCAAAATTGGTTCAAATTCAATTAAAAAAGGTTTAACTTCGATTTGAAACTTTCCTTGCACTGCTGCATCGCTTCAAATGATAACCGACGCTCAGCAGTGGTTAGACGCTGCTTCACATCTAGTGATATTAGGGTCAAAGTTTTGGGATCCCCAAGAGGCCTTTGTTTAAACAAAAATTCTCTTATAACAAATTTGAAATGAATTCGTATGAAAATTGCATCTCGAAGTTGAAGGGAAACGTTTCAGATTTACTCCAATTTCTTTTCTGATTCATTTTAGCTTACAGGGCACCCACTCGGACCCCCTCCTCCCCAACAGTAGGCCATTGTATATCCAACAAAATATTATTTTGAGAAATTGGAAATGAATTCCTATGAAAATTGAATCTTTAAGTTTTCGGAAAACCTTTCAAATTAACACAGATTTCAAAATTCTAGCTTGCGGCAATTTCACCCCCTCCCCTTCCACCGGGGTCTCCCGACCCCTCTCAAGCCGACCTGCTCCTCACTCCATCATCTTTCCATTTCCCTTTAACCTTTCTTTCTACACCCTATCCTTTTCTTTCCTCCCCACCCCATTCATCTGTCTTTCTGACAGCTCCCCCCCCCTCCCAGTTCACCTTTTTCCCATCCCACTGGATTTTTACTATTTTTTTTATTTCTTTTCTGTTCTCTTCTTCTTCCCCAATTCCTTTTTTGAGAAACCCCCAATTTTTTTTCTAAAACTGATTTTAAATTTGTCAATTTGTGTGGTTTTCCACTCCTTGCTGCTTATTAGTTTGAGCGTAAATTTGGATTTTAATTATTTCTAATTATTTGCATAGAACCTTTGTACAAAAGTCACTGTAAGTGGCAAAATGCCACTTTGTATTTTTTATGTATTTATTTACAAAAATAGTTTTTAACTGTTTTCATTTAAAAAAAAAATTCTGGTCGAGCCAAGCCTTCCTATCCCGTTTTAGTTCAGTAAAAGTAG
>JAHWFP010022568.1:85290-114863 GCA_023313725.1 Lithobius niger | reverse complement strand
CGGAGAAGTCGCATGCGTATGTTTGACTGAAGGCTAAAAAAAGCCCTTAGAAATCCAGCATTCAGTAAGCAAGTAACCCTATGTTTAAGTTAATCCTTTGAAACAATTCACCTCGGTACCGTGCATTGCGACATTGTGAACAGTGTGAACAGTGTTAATAGTGAACATTTAGGAAATAAATGCGCCTTTCCATCGTATCAGGCTGCCATTGGGGGCCTCGAAATTAAGAACCAATCGTCGTTTGGTTTAAAGTTGGCTGGTGTAGTAGAGACGGGTTTTTTTTTTTTTTGCTCAAACGCTGACAATGGCACACAGTTCATGCGACTAAAACTTTGTTGGCCGCTTTGGTGCCACAACAATACCAAAAAACGAACCCCAAAACGGTGCGGCAGGTCTGGTAAGTGTCGCCATCTCTTTGCACACTTTGGAAAAAGTGTTATAACCCGCACTTGTAGTCCAAGGCCGTCAATAGACGACGACATGGCAGGTTTGGTAAGTGGCGCCATCTGTTCGAATAGGTTGGAAAAGTTTCCCAACCCCAATTTGAAGGCGAATCCCGTCAACAGATGGCACTACAGGGTGGGGTACTTGATTGTACGAAGGAATGGCGTGGCCGGTGAATTGGTCGCCTGCTCCGTATTATATATGTAGATTTGTTTTAATTTTCAAGTGCTCAATAAAATCTGAAAGCTGCTAGATGTTGCTCGTGTTCCTGCCGCTCAACAATTATTGGTTGTCAGTTTAGGTGTTTCCAGCATGGTGCGTTTGGTGAGTGTTAGTAATTTTGAACGATAAATGTGCCAAGAACATTGTGAGGCGATTCGAGTGTTGTGGAATGCATTTTGACTGCGGTAACCTTCAACTGTAGCTGTTGTTTACTTTCGTTTGGTGGAGGCGGCCATGATGAAATTTAAGACTGCCCGCGCACTGAGCAGCCAGGTCGTGCGGCCAGTGGTCGCCGCAGCCAAGAAACACGGCGACGTGCCGCGTGGCTACATCCGTTTTTCATTGATAATTCTCGATCATGTGGTGAAAAATGAACCCGGAGCAAGTATGGTCGCCCTCTGGCCGCCTGCACGCCGAACAGGATCCCAATGGCCGCCGCGACTGTCTGGCCGCGGCGTCCACGTGTGCGTTGCTACATATACCATAAGGTCGCCAACGAACTGGGCGGCCAGGTCGCGCGGTCAGTGGTCGTTGCAGCCAAAAAAACACGGCGACATGCCGTGCAGCCACATCCGTTTTTCATTGATAATTCTCGATCACGTGGTGAAAAATGAGCCCGGAGCAAGTATGGTCTCCCTCTGGCCACCTGCACGCCGCACGGGATCCCCGTGGCTGCCGTGACTGTCTGGCTGCGGCGGCCACGTGCATATTGCTACATATAGTGTAAGCATGCTCGTTGGGCGCAGCGACCTGGCCACCGTGTGCGTGGGTGCCCCAAGCATTCTCATTGGCCGCAGTGACATGGTCGCTCAGTGCATGGGGGTGTTTAGATTACCTAATACAAGTCTGGGTGCTGGTTCCATCCTGAGTCCGGACGAAAAAGAAGACTTTTTTTATTCTCTCTTTTTCTTATTATTATAATTTTTTTTTTTTTTTTTTTGGTGAGGTATTATGGAGAGATTCATGCTGTCCAATTCATCTTGTGGCAGGGGTAAGCAGGGCAGTTTCGAACCAAGTCCAAATTTCGGTATTAATAGACGAAAAACCTTGTATTTTGATACCATGCAAACCCCTTGTCGGTTGATGAGAGTAGTCGCAGTACATCTTTAACTGCAAAATCCAGTACAAACAGATCTGGGGACACCATGAACGTTTAATCGCTCCACGACCTTTCTTCCAAGCTTCTGAATAAATTCCAGGACTTTAGTCTCTGATAAAGGATCTTGACTTTGCTGAGCTCAATGTAAAAGTAGACTCTACTGAGCAGCTTATAACAAACTCTTTAGAAGAAAAGTTCGCTGTTTTGTGAGCTTTGAGAGCTGGACATGTAATTTTTTTTGTCAAACAGAAGCAAATCTTGGATGAATATGTCGAGGATCTGGTGCGAAAGCTGGGTGAAAAACTAGAGTGAAGGCCGATAACCTACTAAAATCATTCAACGTAAACATGCAAGAACCTGATCCCTTGGAACAGGGACGTGCACACAGGGGGCAGGGCGGCCTTCATGACAAAGTGCCCTTTTTTTAAAAAAACAATGGCCGATATTTGCTGTAGCGGTGGTGCGAAAGGGCAAAAAAAAAGGCAAAAAAGGGGGGAAAACGGCTAAGAAAGTGGTGTAAAGAGGGGCAGAAAAGGGTAAAATATAAGAAATTTGTGCATACAGGGGCATAAATGGGTAAAAACATTAAAAAAAAACCTCCCCAAAAAAAACGTCAGGTGCCCCTGCCCTCTCGGGAGCCAGTGCACGTTCCTGCCTCTAAATTGGAGCAACAGAAAAATGGTTCTACTGGTTCGGGGGTAGTAGCAAAATTGTCTGTTAAACTTAAACTTGCAAATGATATAAAGCTAACGATTGTTTCCACCCACGTGGACCAGGACGGGGCACCTGCTGAGTGTGAGAACTCCCCTGATAGTGTGATTAACCATGAAATGACAAAAAAAAAATATAACATTCAAGTGTGGTGCCCACCGACGCAGACGAGAAAAACCCGCAACACCTATTCCTCCTTCATGCCAGCAGGAAGACCATTCTGATCCAATGCCAAATGTCACTACGTTGTGCAATTTCAAAAACCACGAAAAGGATTTTAACCATGCATAGAATCCACAATCCAGTACAAATGTCATAAATAAAAGTGCCAATTGTCAACAGAGTGGTGTAGTACCAGGGCAACATTGGTTGGAAAGACCAACTATTATTGGAGACTCAAATGTCCGAAACTTAAGGGCAGCAGCCACACAAATTCACTTACATGGACATTCCCTGGGATGAAGGTGGAGGACTTACATGCTAAACTGCCTGAGCTCTTAATTAAAGACAAGTCAGCATAGCGGACCATTCGTTATCTGCGCTGGCACAAATAATGCAAGGATCCTACCTCCAAATCACATTGCAATGATCCTTTTGGATTTTTCTTCATCACTCAAGCGTGCTTGCCCCAAATCCCGTGAACTCTAATAGGCCTGTTCCCAAGATTTGGGAAAGCAAGTCGGGAAATTGACCTTTAAATCAATTAGAAAAATGTGTGTAGAATAAAACGGATCTTGTCCCTGGCCAGTAGAGTTTGTCTTGGATAATATCGCTGTCCATGGAAAGGAAGGAAATGTTTTATTCTATTCACATTTTCTATGGACAGTGATATTATCCAAGTCAAAACTCTACTGGCCAGTGACAAGATACATCTTACATCTCGAGGAAAGCTGGTGCAACAGCAAAAGCTCATTTTGTTGTATGTTCCATCGGTAACTGGGCAACCACCCAGTGCTGTACTTAATTCTTATAATAACTGCAGCATGGCTATGCAGACCGTGGCCTGTGCCATGTTCAATGCACGAAGTGTAGCCTAATTCGTAATACTGGTTGTTTTTAGAACTTGATCGAGATCGAATGTTTTGATATTGTTTTTGTTGTAGAGTGGTGTCTTCGTCTTAATTTTACTGACACAATGGTTGCTGACCTTAGAAAGTATGTGGTTGTGAAACGTGATCGTGGAAGCCGTGATGGGGGGCTATTAATTCTTCACCGTGTAAGGATAGTGCAGTGTTAGTGGAAGTATCAACATGGGTTGAGGGATGGTTGTGGCAACACCAAATTATAATATTAGTTTTACCCTCTATTATCTTCCTGATAGTAGATCGGAGGATGCAGTAGTCAATATATGCCACTTCACAACCAATTCCCTGAACGAGTGTCTGGGTGATTTTGACCTCTCCACTGTGGATTGACGGCTTTATCAGGCCACTGACCCTCATCACCGCCGTTTCCTCAAGTTACTGGTGCCGCTTTGGTTTTTCCCAGCGGATCAACAAACCTCCTCGTGGATCAAATATACTTGACCTGATTTTCACGGACAACGATCTCCTTCTCTATGATGTGCGGATAGGACCACACTTTGGTAATAGCGACCATTGCATGGTGACTTTTAAACTTAACTCAGTGTGGTTGCTGCACAGGCAACCAGAAAAAGTGGGCCAAGCAGCCTCCAGTAGGCTTGACCTTCGGGCACTTAAAAATCATCATTGGAAGGGTTAAATTGGGACGACCTTATCTTTTCTGTGCATCCACATATACTGGATGCATGGAATTGCTCTTCTGATATTTTGTCTGGCCACATCGATTGTTGCTGAACTCCCACTCCTAAAATCAATGCACGGGGCTACATCAGCCAACCTAAGTTTTTCACTAAATGAAATGCTGTAAACTCACTCTGTGGAAGTGTCCAACCGCAATGAACATACACTTTTGGTCCACAACACGGCTAGAAAACTGTACTTCGAATCAGTCGAAGTATGGCACTCTAAACAGGACAAGAAGGTTATTCGAAGTGGAAACATGTCGACCGTTTTCTTAAATTTTACGGCCAGAAAACCAAGTCTTCTCGGCCCTTGCCACCTTTTGAGTCCTTGGGAAGAATCTCGATGGACAACCACTCGAAGGCATTAAGGCTAAGTGCTATTTTCGCTTCTAATTCTATTGTGGACAACGGGAACCAAAATCTTCCCTTGCCCCAGAACTTCGTCCAGTGTCATAATATTGCAGTATGGAGAAATTTAACAAGGCAGGCATATTTTCTGCATTGACTAAACTGAAACCAAGTACGTCATGTGGACGGAACGATTTTTCCGCTTCTTTTTGCTCAAACATATATCTGCCGAAATCTGTTATCCGCTTTAAACTTTTAACCTTGTCCCTCGAGCAGGGCGAACTCCCAGAGATATGGAAAAGTGCTCACAATTCTGGAATCTGGGATACACGAGGTTTGGCTGAATGACTGTTTTGCTGTGTCCATGTTCCTGGATATCAGGGCAGCGTATGATATGATTGATGTGCTGTGGGTCGGGCATGAACTCGAGGAGTTGAGGGTCAGCATTAAGGCGAGGGCGGCTGTCCTCGCCTTGCTTGGCCAGTGGACCTTTGCCACGAGGTTGGTTCCTTCTGACATGGGGTGAGAGTGACTGGTTGGGGGCTACTACAGGGAAGTTGCCTCAGCCCAAGATGGTGCTCATGGTGTTCCAGCGGGGTCACGCCTGTGAGGCCACCATTCTCGTAAATGGTACCAAGGTGCACCCCTCCAGTAAGGTCCAGTACCTGGGGTTCAAGCTGAACCCACAGCTAACCTGGGTGCACGACGTGGCCGCTGATCGCATGAACGTGGCAACCCAGCTTGGCGTGTTGGAGTTGCTGCCTGGTAATCGGGCTGTCACAACGCACGGCATGCTTATCATTCTTTATAGAGTGTATCTGCTTTCCATGCTCCACTTTTAGCTTTTTCTCAGCAGCCTGTAGGTAGGCTGCAGGTGGCGCTGAATGACTTTCTCTGTGTGGTCACTGGCTGCTTCCTCTCGACCCCGGTGTATACATTCACGTCGAGGCGGAGGAGTGCCCACTGGCATGTCGACGAAGCAGTTGCTGGTGAGGCTCAGCATGCGTGCCATAACAAGGGGCCGGTCGGACTTCCTTGCTCGCATCCTCGCCGATTATGGGTTACTACATCCAGGGGCCCGCTCAATGCTTTGTGCCTTGGGGTTGGCAGTGGTGCAGCATCCCATGGAAGTGGTCCACCCATGGCAGTAGTGTTGGCCGTGTTGGACCCAGCGATTCTGGTGCGATTGCCTGGCTGCTGTGCTCGAGTCTTTTGCGATGCCTCCTTCATGCCTTCTGGGCTCATGGGAGTTCGGGTATGTGTTTCAAAGTTGCAGTTGGAATATGGGTTTACTCTGCGAGCCCTCCCATCTACCTTCATTGGGGAACTTGTTTTGGTTTCGGTGGCCATTGACATTGGTGCAGACCTGCAAGTCATGAAGGTTGCTTGCTGACAGACTCATTAGCGGGTCTGGAGTATCTTGGGGGTTTCTTCACTCATTGTACATAATTACGCAGGAGGTGGGTGAAAGATGTTCGTTGGGGCTCTAGGGGGTATCTGTGTCTATTGGCTGGGTAAAGGGTCACTTGAGCGTGTACGGCACGCGTCTCCTGAACTGCCTCTCTCATAGGAACGCGGGCCTGGTGCCGCTGCTACATATAAGTCATGCGGGTCTCGGGTGGATCCAGTCACCAGTGTATGCATGCTGGGTGGGCCAGAGACTGTCCAGCACTTTCCGGGGATTTGTCCGCACTGGGTGCCTCAGCACGGAATTTTGATTGGAATACTTTGCAGCAGGTTCTGGGGGTTCCACCCATGTAGTTGCCAGCGGAAGTCTTTTGGTCGCATCTTAGGTTTCTACCGGACCACGCGCCATTTTGATTCGTGACTGTGGTGGCCTACTCCGTTCATCCGACGGCCCTCTCGCATTCTGGTATGTCGCCTAAGTGGAGGCCGGGCAAGCCGAGTACTTGTGTGTGGGCGAGATGAGATGACGGAGACTTGTGTATTATCTAAGTAGTTTGTAAGTAGCTGTTAGTTAGGTTGTAAGTAGCTTGTATTGTGAGCATGGCTTGGAGGCTCCTTTCGGCTCAATAAAACTAAACTAAACTAAAGCAGTTATGCCGGTTGCAGACGAACCACAAAACGTGCCACAATCGCAGACGCAATTTTTGGCGTTTGTGGAGAAGCATTTTTTGGTGAGGCATGGCCGTAGGAAGCGGTACGGCTGGTGCGGCATTTGCCGTACCACTTTTTGGCACAAAAATACCATACGTCCAAACGCACACGTCTGCTTCGTCAAACTTTTGAAGTGGCCTTGTAACTCGCGCGTGGCTTTCCTGCTGAGCTTTGATGAGTAGCATCTGTCGTGCTAGCAGTTTCATGTAGTGTAATAGTATACAAGTCCATGCATAGACTGAATGCAACTTCTATTTTCCCCCACCCTATGAAGGACGCTGAGCTTGACCGAGAGAAGGGGGTTTTGGGGATAGAAGTAAAAGAAACGCTAAAGCAAACTTCAGCAAGTGATCAACGCCAAACTTTGGAGAAAGCCCAACACATCAGG
Organism: Lithobius niger; assembly: GCA_023313725.1. NCBI lineage: Eukaryota > Metazoa > Arthropoda > Chilopoda > Lithobiomorpha > Lithobiidae > Lithobius > Lithobius niger. The sequence continues at coordinate 107,768 of JAHWFP010022568.1, read as the reverse complement.
CAACCGATTGTAACTTTCTCAAAAGTAAGTTTTGTTGAGTCACTAATAACATAATTAATTAGTCTCCTACAAACATAAGGGGGGGGGGAGGGAGAGGAATGCGGGTTACAATTACTTATTACTTGCTACGTACATAACGGTAACGTTCTAAATTGACCTGACGTAAATAAAAAAAATCACCAGGTAAAGGGTAAACGAAGCAAACGGGTTGTGCAAAGCCTGGCTCTGTTATGATACAAGATACACTAATCTGAGTAATTAATAAACTACCGCGACTGGGATTAAAAACACAGAGCTTCTCACTGACCTCACGTAATTTGGATACGATAACAACCTACATAAACAAAAAAAATTGCCCCCCCCCCCTTCCCATATAAATCTTACACCTAATAGCAGCAGCTTCATGCAGCTTCATGACCGAAATTGGAAGGGTTGGAGGGGGAGCACCAAATAAAAAGTCACTGTCGGTAGGGAAAATGCACCCCAGTCGTTGGGGGGGGGGGGGAATAAAACGCAAACAAAAAGAGCCCAAAAAAGTTCTCTGCCCTAGCCCCCCCTCCCCCCACCATAAATTCCTAGATCTGCCCCTGCTGCAAGTGATCCACATTCTAACTAAAAAAGAAAATTTTAAACATTTGTACAAAACATGGCCAACCATAAATTGATTCAACTTCCCGAGACCCTACTGGGGGAACTTCACAGTGCTCCCCCAGACCCTCTAATGACTTGGTTTGGCCGTACCACTTTTAATTTGTTTCCTACGGCCCTGCTTAGAAGAGACAACATGATCTGATTCACTGTTAAAGTGTATCCACCCAAAACAAACCTGGTGTAAGAGAAACCGCCAAGCTTCCAAAAAGGGTTGGCCTTTTAAGGTAGTGATATCTTTCAACCAGGGAAATGCCGCCAAGGTTATTCTTATTATCCAACTTAATCATACCGAGTAATAGGTCGATAGTTAAATGAAGACAAGAACATTGTTACCCACGGTAGCAATCTTAAAGTTTTCTTTTAACGTCCCAAGTATTATTCGGTGCGATTAACTTTTCCTGGTTGAATGATATCACTACCTGCAAAGGCCAAACCTGTTTGGAAACTTGGCGGCATCTCTCTTATGCCAGTTTTGGTTTTGGGTGGATATTGTAACTTTCGTAGTGCTGTGAACGTACAAAAGGTCACACGGTCCTACCTTCATCTCTACCTTTCTTTTCCAGAGGCATTTTATATCAATCGTATCACCAAAACTGGTAAAACGAACCGCCAAGCTCCGAATGGTTCGACCCTTCAAAGGAGTGATATCGACACACCATAACATTCGCCAAGTTAATTGCGCCGACTAATAGTGCGAAGGATAAATGAACTGAAACATTGCTACTTCGGTCGATTAACTACTTCGGTAGCAATGTTAACGCATAAAGTATTATTCGGAGCTTTGTTTTGGTGTGTTGATATCACTCCTTTGACGGGTCGAACCGTTCGGAACTTGGCGGCCCCTTTTACCAGTTTTGGTTTTCGATATGATATCACGTCTTTTTTTTTAATTGTGTATTAGACTCAACTCAACTAGCCTTCAGATGTGCAATAAAGTGCTACGTCAACAATAGTACTAGAGTGACCATTTTTTTATTATTTTAATTTCATATCACTCATTTGGCGACCGAACCATTCTCAGCTTAGTCGCCTCTTTATCAGTTTTTGGTGCTGTTTTAATTTTTTTTTTATTTAGCTAACTTGGTGGTCTCTTACCAGTTTTTTTTTGCTTTATTTTGACAATTGGTTTGTTTTTCGTGAATTAGACGTAGACACAATTTCTTTGTCAACGTTGTTTAGATTTGTGACGACACACTAGCGTGTAGTTTTTTTGTAAGGTAGAGTAGAGCGTGAGGGGTTACGCCCTTGTAGAACTCACGTACTGTACAAATAAATCTTATCAAATCAATATACACGTTGTCATTGTCCGAACTTTGGCCGTCGAGTCAGAGACGATGCCAAGCAATACTAAGTAAAGGTTAATGCCAGAAAACCGCGGGCCATTCGGAAACAATGCACAAGGACAAGCAGAATGTTTTGTTATACCCATAGTCATAACAATACATTCTTACTTACGCGCCCTCCCACGCCATTCCCGTTACACCCCAGCCTGTAAACCAAAAAAGTTATGCAGTTCGTATCGTACTGCAGCCATTCGTCCAATTTCGTAGTTGGAAGCCTTCCCGCAATCTCGGTATCGGTAATGTAATCACCCTGTAGAAATTAGCATGGGGATGAGTGGACTACAAGTAACTAGCTAGAAACTATTTGCAAGAAACTAACTAGAAACATTTGCAACATATTTTGCATTGAAAGCCACTTAGCTGACATTCCTTCACGAGTTAATTTTTGTCAGGTGGGTCCTTGCTCTCATTTTACCTCAATTTAAGATTTTGTACCGCATTATTACTTTTCCCTAAGTACCTGAAATGTGCCCAACTATGCTTCAGGATATAAGATACTTATGCTATGGCGTCGCGCCATATTGATAATTGATAATTTTCACATTTGCTGTTGCCCAGCAATCGTTACATCAGCCAAATCAATACGGTTTGGTTTATTATAATGTCCATGCTCCATAGACTTATGTTTCTTCAATCCCATTTTTGCGCAAACTGCCTAACAAGTGCACAAAGGCACACTGGATAAAAATGCTGATTTTCGTTCGCTTCGTTCACTCAATAAGCGCTTCCCCCATAAGTTGCTCCTCCCTAGGTTAATGCCTTTTTTTCTTGAGGAATTTTATGTCTCTATAATTAGCCGTTACATCAGCCAAATTTACAATTTGTTCATTTACTTTCTTCTTCGTGCAAGAGTAAACGTAAATTTGAATCTTCTTCTTCTTCTTCTTCTTCTTCTTCGTCTACTTGTTGTTGTTGTTGTTGTTGTTGTTGTTGTTGTTGTTGTTGTGTGAGAGACACGGTTTCAGAAAAAACTACTGCACCTACCCAAAATCTGAAACACGATCTAGGCCAGAAATTTCCCTGGGCTTCATCCTCACAGGGACCACTTTTTCGATTGGTCGAGCCGTTCCGGAGTTACGGGACCCTGAACGATCATTTTGATTGTTTTACATTGTTTTGACCGTCTTAAATAGGGAACAATGCAAATCACCAAACTCAAGATGCAGAATCAGACTTTTAGAGCTTTAAAGTAGCCAGCAACAATCGACTGCATACATAAAGCTCTGTTCTGTGACGCCATAGCTGTAAAAAAGGTACACGGATTACAAACAAAAACGTCAAGAGTACCGTAAAAAAAGGGTTATATGATTGAATTTTCACTTGTTAAAATGTACACGGATAAAAATTGATGATTTATAACTGACATAATCAAATGTACAATTGTAAAAAATTGCATCTGTTTAGGTGCTATTGTGCTTAACCAATCATATATTTAAAACGTAAAGCATAACAGCACCCAAACAGATGCAATTTTATCAATTGTATAATTGATTATTTCAATTATAAATCATCAATTCTTATCCGTGTACATTTTAACAAGTGAAAATTCAATCATATAACCCCATTTTTACGGCACACTTGACGTTTTTGTTTGTAATAATATAGTTTAATTTTAGTTTAATTTTCTGTTAATCCTTCGCCACCGTGATTTTAAAAATCTTTCAAAACAAAACTTAATTACTAAGAATTCTACCAAGTTTTCGCCATTTGAAAGGTACGTACGCAACAACCCTTTGTAAACTTAAATATTATTCAGTTAATTAATACATTAATTTGCGAAAACCGAAATATTGTTCAGTTAGTGTATTAAAATAACAGCAGAATTTAATCACATGTAAGTATTTACGAAGCCCGCCATACTAAAGAATGAATAAGAAAAACAGCTGAATTTTGCTCTCCGGAGGCATTAAAAGAGACCCTAAAACACCACAAAATACTACAACCTTGAAATCCACTTACATTAGGGAGCTTCCAGCATCTTTGCCCTAGATGTCTTTGCCGGATTCCGTCAAAAGTGATTTTCTAGCTGCAAAAATTAGTTTGCAAAATGGACTCTCCCCCTCCCCCTCCCTCAATATCATACCCTTCTTTATGGCCTCGATTACATATATTCCACTGATGACGTTTATACGCAAACGGTTAGCAGTAATACACTGAATCTCTTACGTTAATTCCATTACTCGATCGTAAATGTAACAAAAGAACCGAGTCATAAGTTTGCACCGTTTTCATGATAACCGAACTAACCCCCAAACAATTTTGGAACCTTAACTTACATTGGACCCCCGTAAGTCAGTTCACTACTTGAAGTCTACACCAGTCATCTTTTCGATGTTATTGGGTCTTTGATATCATCAATATTTTTTTCTCTACTTCTTTCTTTCACAACGCCCTTTTTTTTTTTGTATAAATCTATATGAGCTCATTATGTCATCGCAAGCCAACTGACGCTCGTGTAGGTTGAAGATCCAGCTCAACTTTGATTCTCACTTCAGAATGCGAAAGAATTCCAGTAATACTGTTTTCACACGTAATAATTCGTCGCGTGTCAGCCCTGGCCAGCCCGCTTTGGCCCAGAAAACATTATTACGTATGAAATACGTCGTCGTGGGTCTGCCACGTGTGAAATCAGTATAAGAGGATGCCCACTGTAATAACCCAGATTATAACTCATATCCACTGAAGAAGACTGGTGGTCGCTCACACTACTCTGGTCGAAACAGACTGGCAGGGACTTCGCCAGGATCCCCTTTCCAATAACAGACCAGATCAATTTCTTTAGGAAGTCAGGCTGAGCTCCATGGTAACGAGAAAACAGAATCAGACTTGGTTGACATGGAGCAGCAGCTGTTATCTTAAACAGGACGGAAAGTCAAATGGGCTCGAAAAGGATTAAAGAAATTCGGACGCAAACCTATTGTCTTTTGGCCTTAAATGTCAGACTGCCTGAGCGTGGAATTGAACCCACGACCTTCGAAACCATAGGCCGAAGTCCTACCCTTAAGTGGCCAGTTGTCTTGGCCGTGTCAGTATGGCTTAGCTATAGGACTTCGGCTTTTGGTTTCAAAGGCCGTGGGTTCAATTCCCCGCTCAGGCAGTCTGACATTTAAGTCCAAAAGGCAACGTAAATAGGTTCGTGTCTATATTTATTTAGCAGCTATTGTCGCGCTGCTTCTACTGTTTGCAGTAAAATATAAATGTAAATTCTGCAGTAAAATGAGTCCAGTAAGTCCAGTAATTACACGATTAACTTCTAAATTGAAACAAACGATTCAGATATCCCTAAAGTCATCTTTAAGGTAAAAGAAAAATATTAAAAAACGAGTCATTTTACGTTAATTTGTCTTCCTGCAAGAGACAAGACGTTTAGTTACGATCCAAAGGTAAAGCGAAAAGTTGGCACCACACAAACACAAAGTTTGGCTAAAGGGAAGGCAGGCTGTAAACACATGTGCCTCTGAAGATAAGCGTGACGTCAAATTTGGGATCGCCCATACTCTTTCCGGAGTAGCACCTATCGTTTTCTTATTCGCTTTTCAGATGACTATGGGTGTGTGTATGGTTATTGTGAAGACCAAAGGAACGTGTAGGAATGAAGAACTCCTAATGAATTCAATGAAAGCATTTGACCAGATCAGATGACATTTGATTTACAGACTCGGAATGGTGGTTCGCCTTTTAATTTGCAATTAATCAGACTACTGTCTAGACTGGATACACCAGGCTTCCTAGTTCTACGGACCAGCCGATTTACCTTGTATTGTCTTTTCTTTCTTTTTCAGATTAGTTCCTCTTGTTTTTTTGTTTTTTTTTTTAGCAATGCTGAGATTCTGCTTCCTCATTTTCTTTAACGCTCTCAGTCTGATTCGTTATTTTTTAAATGCTCACATGAAACCCACTTCCAATAAATATTTTTGTAAGGTGTATTGAAACTCTTTATTTACTTGCATGTTTGCCGAGGCCTGTGGCCAATCTTAAGTTTCCGTATAATCTTCCATATAGGTGGCCATATCCTAACTAAGGTCCTAAGTCTGGTTCGTTTCCTAACACGGGTTTCGGCACCAAAATGTCGAAAATATGTAAATTGGGAGAGCATAAAATTAGACTAAACCAAGATAAAAGTTGTGAAACTTTTGGTTTAAATTAGTTTAGGGAAAAAAAGCTTACTTTGGGTTGGGGAAAGAAGGCGTAACAGCAAAAGGGGACCTTAAGTTGGAGTACCCTGCAGGGGGAGAGGACCAACCACACGGCTGGCCCGAAGGCTAACTGATTTTTCTGTTGGACCGTTTCTTTTATACGTTTTGGTTACCCCTGCAGTGATGACAACCGCGAAATAACAAAGTATTATGGGTAATGGAAAGTTCTAGAAGGTTCGAGATGCAGGAACCGGAAATGAAACAATAAGGCATAGATAAGTCCACCTATGAAAGATTATACAGAGACTTAAGATTGGCCATAGCCCCCAGCAAACATGCAAGTAAACAAGATTTTCAATAGGATGAGTGCATTTTGCAGTACAAAAATATCCCCGAGCTGGGCACTGTATCCGTCGTAAGCTAAGTAGAAAACTAACAATCCTCGTTCGTAGAGAATTCATTATATAAGCTCGTGCTACTGTGTAGTCCCACAACTAGGAAAACACTGAAGATGCTGGCAGTACTGTGTATACTGTGATACTGAAGATACTGTGTACTGCCTCAGCCTCCACATGAACTATCTTCGCCTGTATACAGTACTAATAGTGCACAGCCTGCCAGTGTTCAGTGCGTGTGGCGGCAGGAGTTGGCAACCAGCTTTGCCGAGTGTACCGTTTCAATGACTGAAAAGTCTTCATTAAAATAATAATAATAAAAGTAGGATTTGAGCTCTATCAAAATTATTAAGGTCAGTTATTGATGCTGCTTCAGTATTTTTTTTTTTACATACGTATTAAATTGTGAAAGTGAATTGTATTGTTTCTGGAATGCTAAAGTGAAATCCATTGTTCATTGGTTGTTTGTTTCCTACACAGTCATGCCGCTAAGGAAGTACAGTATTTTCAAACTAAATCAATTGCAAGCACGACAAAACAAAAAGGAAGAATGGAAATTGGGACAGAACGTTTATGGACTGTTCACAGCAAAATATATACTGTACAGTAAATTAAAAAAAAAAAGAACATAATCAAATTGCGAAATTCTAAGTTTCAAAGACAGAAGTATTGATGAAATCAGATTTTTTTTAAATTCACGAACCATTTTTTTCCTCATTAATGAGTGGAATGAACTGCGTTTAGACCAGATTGGATTTATTACTTTTTTTCGGATTTTGCAAAAAGTTTTAAAAGGTTCAGTACTTCAGTACAAGTACTTTGTAGTTGAAAACTGTGCATGAACTTGTGATTTCATGCGATTTCATAAATTAAATTTTCTGTTGTCATACTGGCGATGCTCATTTTTTTTTGGAGGGGTCTTCTCTTGAAACTGTTAAAACTATTACGGATCAGAGTAATTTCTTGGACTGGAAACCTGCAGAAACATGAACTTAGCAACATTTACATTGGTTTTCAAACATTCAGTGGCTTTGTTCATTTTAAGAAAAAGTAACAGTTGTGTAGAACAAAGTGTAGAATGAAAAACACGAAGAAGTGAACGGTTGAAACATTAAACATACACAACGTTTCGGTTATTTTAGAATCACAATCCACTTCATCAAGTGTCAATTAGAAAAACAAAAACAATAAGCAGACATTCACGAGTGTATAAAAGAATTCCCCCATCGTTTCCATGGCAAAACTGATATGGGTAAAGCATCTAAAATTCATCAATACCCTGAAAACTAATTACTTGGTGGAATAAGAACCATAAGTATTGACAAGGTGAGTAACGGGCAGAGTTAATATCGGCACTATTTTGTTGGCAGTCTACTATAGATTGAGCCACAGGCAATTAGCTTATATTTGGACTGATTAAAAGTGTAATTCACGCCCAGCTGTCAGTGCCGGTGCAAAGAGGGGCGAAGGGTGCGGTCGTCCCAGCCGAAGGGAGAAAGGGCGCCGAAAATGCTGCTTCCCTCCAAAAAAAAATAAGAAAAAAAATAATTGAATTTTAAAGGGCAATTACATCCGTTTTGACATGCATGTTTTACTTTTGGACCACTTAAACAATAACTAAACACAAGAATTGCGGTAAGAATACGTTACGTACGTCCGATACAACAATATAACTACTGCATCACCAAAACACGATACAGAGACCGCCATTGTTTTGCTGAAACGTGCAGAAATTAATGCCGACAGATGGTAGTCATCGATTTCGACTCGCAGCCGATTGAGATAGCTCTGTAGGCTGTGCGAGCTCAAGCGTCCAACGGCCTTAGCTCAAATCGACAATAGTAGGCCAGCTGTGGCCGTCGGACGCTTGAGCTCTCACAGCCTATACAGAGCTATCTCAATCGGCTGCGAGTCGAAATCGATGACTACCATCTGTCGGCATTAATTTCTGCGCGTTCCAGCAAAACAATGGCGGTCTCCGTATCGTGTTTTGGTGATGCAGTAATTATATTGTTGTATCAGATGTACGTAACGTATTCTTACCGCTATTCTTGTGTTTAGTTATTGTTTAAGTGGTCCAAAATAAAGCATAGGGCCTTAGGGCTTCGGGCAGATGACCAGGAGTGGTTAACGCTCGTTAAACCCTTTAAACCCTTTAAAGTAAAACATGCATGTCAAAATGGATGCAATTGCCCTTTAATAAATGCTCTTTTGCCGAAGCTCAGCCTAAATACAATCTGTCTTGAAAAATTAATTTGCGAGTTGCAGCAATAGTTTGTGATAGAGGTACCCTCGGACTTGGCAAGAAAACTATAAGCACATGAATGTAGTAACGAATACTTAATTTGAATAAAAATGTTAAAACACTAAAAAAAAGTGGGAGCTGCCACAAATTGTACACTTCACACAGCCGCCATGTTGGAAAGTCATCCAATATGGTGACTGTGTTTAGTCCACAATTTGTGGTAGCTCCCACCTATGTTTATATTTTAACATTTGTATTTTGAACAAATTGTGGCCAGAAATTAAATAGTTGTTGCCGAATTCATGTTCTTGTTAGTTTTCTTGCCAGTCAGAGGGCACCTCTATCATAAACTAAATACAATAGTAATCCTGCAAATGTAAACAAATCTTTTTGTCTCACAGCCCACCTATGCCTCACCCCATCATGTCAGATTCGTGTTCGTTCTGTGTATTGGCATTATCTGTGGCACTGTGATGGGTTCATTTTTGGGTGAGTTTGGGAAGAGGCGTGAGGGAGGTTGAAGTCAGCTGTATAATAGAGATAAGGCGGGCTCCGAATGGGCTACTGGCCCCGGGCACTCAAACGCCTTGCTCCGGCAGTGCCAGCTGTGAAAGGTTGTTATTTTACCCAAATATTTCGCATCTCGTCCTTGTTGTATTTTGAAAAGATTAATACGTCATAATGATCGGGTCAAAGGTGACGATGGAGTAACTGCTGAACTCGTGGGTCGGAAATTACTCCATCTTCACCTTTCAGATCATCATAACGATTTAATCTCCTGAAGATGCAACTCAGACTACATGCGAAATATTTAGGCAGCCTTTAACAGCTGGGTGAGCATTACATTTCTAATCAGTTTTACCATGAATTTACCTTAGCGAGATACATGTAATTAAGCCTACATTTGTGTGATGAGGTTTAGAATTTAGTAATTAGGCCTACATTTGTGTGATGAGGCTTAGATTTTAGTAATTAGGCCTACATTTGTGTGATGAGGCTTAGATTTTAGTAATTAGGCCTACATTTGTGTGATGAGGCTTAGATTTTAGTAATTAGGCCTACTTTTGTGCTATGAGGCTTAGATTTTAGTAGGTAGTTCTTCCAGTCCAAAACTCTTGTGAACCAATCCAGCACTTGCAGGCAGGTTGTCACCGAATGAAATTTGCAGAATCTAGCACTGTCTAGTGCTATCTAGCACTTGCTTGCATCAAGTGAAGGAATGCATAACGTCGTTTCTCATAAAGCAACAGACACGCACATGCCTCCGTAATTATTGAGTGAAAATATGGTACATCTTAGTGCACCTGGGAGCAAGCTGTAACGGTTAAGGATATCACAGCTGCTAAATGGTGCCACGGAAGATTCTAAAATTTGTCCGTTGATGCCAACCAGCCTTTAATTGACACTGACGATGGGTTTAAGACCATTTAATAATTTACTCAACAAATTGCAAGTTACCGCTTTAAACTACTGACACAACAAAACTCGTACAAGTTACAGACCACTCGCTATTTATTTACCCCACTTCTTCGGGTGCCCCCGACCAGCGCGGTTCAAGGTTGGTTGTGCTTAGTTTTTACAGTTTTGAACCGTTTTGCCAGTTCTGCCCTGGAAACATTGGCGTTAGCTCTTATCCCCGAATTTTTGCTTATTAACCTTGTTTTTACATACACTTAGTAATAGTTCTGAAATAAACTAAAAAATTTTTTTAATTGTTTTAACTGTGCACCTTGCTCGGCTTTTTATTCTACACTCAAAGACGGAGTCAGAAAATTAAACCTTATCAAAAATAACTGAAAACAAATCTTCCTTTATTGTCTGTCGATGTTTCTTATTTTTACACACAAGCAACCAGTCGTCATTCATCTCTCAAATCTTTGTTTAATTTTTTTTTTTTGCTAAAAATATTGTAGGTTCCATATCTGGGTCACGATTTGTAGAAGGATTTTAACTGTCAATATTGTTAACTGTAGTGAAGAATGGAAAACAGTTCTCTTCAAAATGTTGTAGTACACTCTTAAAAAAATCTTTGGATGTGTATTAAAAGTTCATGGAACTTGCACTTAACACTTCAATCACTCACTGCTAATGTATTACTCGGGAAATTCACTTATCCAAAATAGATTATCGGTCACCGAAACTGCAGATCTACGCAAAATACGGCAATACGAAAACCACGCCAAATGTTTACCATCCGCCAGTCAGTTTGAGACAAATATCATGCGTCAGTAAAATTACTGTCTTTTGTTTGGTTTCGTTCACAATTTCGTTTAACGTTCATTCATTTCTTGCCCATGGAGTAGTAGTATGGAGGATAGTTCGGTGCAGGGAAAAATTGCTGACCCCAATTTTGTCCCCAAGGAGCTCCTGATCTCGAAATGTCCCATCCTGGTTGTGGAGGTGGGGGAGGGGGAAAGGGAGGTCGAGATTCAACCCTATTAATCCAATTTTGGTGGTAAGGTGGAAGTCCTGATACAACAGGTTGAGGAATTGGTGGAGGATACCGTCCATTGCCACCAAAAGGTTGGGGTCCAGGTGGTCCGGGAAATTGTGACGGTGGTTGAATACCATTCCACCCGGGAGGCATAGGATTTTTTGGTTGACTATTCCAGCCAGGTGGTAATCTTTGTGGAGGACCTGGAGTTGGTGCTGGATTCCAACTAGGTTGCTGAGGAGCTGGTGTCCAAGATGGGGTTGGTCTTGGTTGATTTGGGTTGAACCGGTCTGATTGCCAGCTGGGCCGTGGAGTTGGTCTTGGGCTAAACGGACTTGCTGGTGGTAATGACCTTTCCCAACACATCTTGCGCCTCAAATTTGCCTCAATGGCAATGTCGATCAAGTTGTTTGCAAGGAAGAAGTCCGTGGCTACAATGTTGGCCTTGTCCCACCAAAGGTCGTTGAACCATTCTGTGACGTTTCGGTTGACTTTGTCGGCAAGGTTGCGTAGACTGCCAGTTGGGTTACTGATGATGTCACCTGTTGTAGGTGTCAGTTCAGCCATAGCAGCCCACAACTGAGGATTAGAGATGCGCATAGTGTTTGCGAGGTATATCTTTAGGGCATTAACATCGTTCTTGTCTCCCCATCTTTGGGGAATGCCTGACCATAGAAGATCGTGCTGTAGGAATGTGGGATCATTGTAGGATAAAAGTATACGGCGGTTTGTACCCCAAATGTCGTTTAAGGTTACGTCATTACCAGCAGATCTTGGCAGCAAGTATGGTTCCAGTTCTTGTAATAGAAAGGTTAAGAGCTCTCTATGTTGTTCGGGTGAATCAAAACCCCATGGAAACCTATGTAAATCTACGATGACTACTTCATTGGTGCTGTTGATAAATGTGCTTAAATCTCTGATAGCATCTCTGAGTGGGTTAATCTTGAAATCACCGTGATTGAGCCAAAAGCGTTCAGGCGTTGTTTTGTAGAGACCAACTCTGAAGTCGAGGAATCTGAAAAAAAAAAGAAATATTTTTTTTCAATGACTTGGCACAGAACCATAACCATTTCACATTAGTACGTTAGTATTCTCTAAAAATGCTTTTGTCTCGTAATTTCCTGGGAAGAGAACTGAATGTGTCCTAAGCGAATTTCCCCACTATATGCAGACTGGAAGATAACGTGCAGATTTTAAAGTTGCCAGATTACTTCTGAACCTTAAACGTAGAATGATTAAGGCCAATATGATATCACATGTCGAATATCCACTACTTCTTTTGAATCTGTATAAAATGTCTGGACAAACAAAACGATAAGCAATTCCAAAATTTCAGTTTAGATATCAGTCTAGATTTCAGTCTGCTTGTTACTATAAATTCACAATTAGTCCTGCATGAACACAGCAAAATCTTCAAGAAAACTGCACTTTGTGAGGAAATCACAATATCCCGTGTACTTCATGTCCACACCCATGAGAAACTTTTAGGAAGGGGTGCCCCTTGAAATCTGTTAAAAAAGCAACATGGCAGCCATTTTGTTTCTTAAAATGGCCACTACCCTTAAAAAAAATCAAATCAAACTAATGTAAGTTTGGTGTGAACTGATAGGTTTTAATGTCTGCTGAATTTTAAAAAAATCCTTAAAAAGGTGCCAGAACTCCTCACGACGAGGTATGTAATATAGCTCCAAAATGGTGGCAAAATTCAAGTATTTTTTGTAATTTTAAAATATACTTATTGAGTAGAGGCAGATTTGAATTATTCCTCAAAACCGTGAGTTCGTTTACGACGACTAGTAACTAGCAAACACTAGTTCAAATCCGTAGTGTATTCGTAATTAAGAGCTAAGTTGTGGCTGTTTCTCTATGCTGTAGCACTGCATTTTTCATCAATTCACCACAAGTTACATCTTTAAAGTGATGCGGTAGCAGTTCTAATTATGATAAATGGACTTTGGACTTAGATATGAGGTAGCGATGCATATTTTCCGTCATGAATAATTAGAATGACTTATTGTAATTAGAAGCTAAGCTACCTCAGTTTATCTAAGATGTCTATTTTGAGTCTATTTACCACAAGTTACATCTTTAAACTGCTACAGCAGCCGTTCTAATTAAGATAAATGGATGTAAGTAGGCTTAGGTGAAAGATGGAGAAGTATATTTTGGAATAAGAGTAATTAGAACGGTTTATCGTAATTAGGAGATAAATTAAAACTGTTTATCTACACTGTAGTGGCATGTTTTTTGCATTTGTTTGCTACAAGTTTCATCTTTAAACTGCTGCAGTAGCTGTTCTAATTAAGATAAAAAGATGTAATTAGACTTAGATGAGAGATGTAGATGTATATTTTCGAAAAAAACGTAGTTAGAACGGTTTATGGTAATTATGGGTTAAGCTACAACTGTTTATCTATGATGTAGCCCCATGTTTTCTTCTTCAATTCACTGTATGTTACATATTTAAAGTGATGCAGTGGCAGTTCTAATGATGATACATGGATGTAATTAGAATTATATGAAAGGTGGAGAAATGTATATTCCAACTTGAGTAATAAAAACGGTTTACTTTAATTATGAGATATGCTACAAGTTTATCTGTGCTGTAGCTCCATGCCTAATTGAATTCTCTATATGTCACATCTTTAACGTGATGTGGTGGCAGTTCTAATTATGATTAATGGATGTATTTTAATTACGCTTGTTTGAAAAGACACATCTCCATCTTTCATATAAGCCGAATTATACCCATTTATCTTAATTAGAATGGCTAGTGCAGTAGTTTACAGATGTAACTTGTGATAAATAGATGCAAAAAGCACAGTGTAACCACGTAGATAAACTGCCGTAATTAGGCTCCTAATTACAATAAATCGTTTTAATTACCTGTTGAAAAACATATCTCTTTCTTTTACCTAAGCCTAATTACATCCCTTTATCTTAATTAGAACGGCTACTGCAGCAGTTTCACGATATAATTGTGGTAAATAGACTCAAAATGCACATCACTACAACGTAGATAAACTGCCATAGCTTAGATCCTAATTACAATAAATAAGCCGTTTTAATTACCCGTGTTGAAAAATATCCATCCCCACCTGATATCTAATCCAAATACATCCATTTATCTTAATTCGAACTGCTACCACATCACTTTAAAGATGTAACTTACGGTGAATTGATGAAAAATGCAGTGGTCCAGCATAGAGAAACAGCCGCAACTTAGCTTTTAATTACGAACACACTACACTAAACTACGGATTTGATCTGGTGCCTGCTAGTTAGTAGTCGTTGCAAATGAACTCACGTTTTTGAGCACTTATGTAAATTTTCTCTACCTTATAAGTAGTGTAAAATTATGAAAAACACTTATTTTCATCATTTTGGCCGCCATCTTGGACATCTTGTCTTGTGGAGTGCTGGCACATTTTTGGAGCATTTTTTTTAATTCGGCAGACCTTAAAACTTAGCAATGGACACCAAACTTACATAAATTAGTACAATTTTGAATTTTTTTATTGTGTGGCACCCATTTTAAAAACAAAATGGCCACCGTGTTGGTTTTTGGACAGGTTTCAGGTGGCACCAAACTTACATACGTTAGTATAATTTAGATTTTTTTGTCTAAAAGTTTCTCAAGGGTGTGGTCATGAAGAACACAGGAGATTGTGTTATTCTCACAAAGTGCAGTTTTTCTTGAAAAAATTGCTGCTTACACACAGGTCTACTTTGTTTGCAGCCATCAAGAACCTGAGGATCAAGAAGCACATCCTGTATTTCAATTTCTTAAATGAAATGTAATACAACATTACGATAAAAGTTTTGAACAATTTCCAAGTTATGGACTTGAACGTATTAAGGAATGATAAAACACACCAGAATTTTGCTACAATTGGCCGCCATTTTGAATACCTCGTCGTGTGGACTTATGGTACCTGTTTAGAGCATTTTTTTTTAATTCGGCAGACCTTAAAACCTAGCAGTTGACACCAGACTTACATACATTAGTACAATTTTAATTTTTGTTTTATTGTATGGTTGCCATTTTAAAAACAAAATGGCTGCCATGATGGTTTTTGGACAGGTTTCAGGGGGCACCCCTTCCTAAAAATGTATCACGGGTGTGAACATGAAGTACACCAGAGATGGTGACATCCTCACAAAGTCCATTTTTTTTTTGTTGCTTACCTCTAGGACTGAATTGAGCTTAGAGCAAAAAATGCAGGCCTAAACTGACCAGTAATATGCGTATTTGCTATGACTAACTAAAATCTGGTCAGACAATAAATAAGTTTGTTTACCCTAACGGAATCCTTATGAGTTGACTACATGTTACAAGCATTCAAAAAAATTATCACTTCAGCTTAATGTTAATCAGTGTTTGTTTTTTATTTTCATTTTAAAAGTCTGTGATGCGACCTTAGAGCTGCAAATTACAACGATAAAGTTCCTGTACTCGTCTTCAACTAGGGCAATAAACCGCAGCATAATATTTATCGCCAAATAATAAAGGTTTGGTTCATTGGTTCATTGAAAAATTTACAACCGTAATGTTTCTGATAACTATTCCTAAATATAAAAATGAAGCATAAGAGAACTTATGCTGGGACTCATACCACTCTGCAAACATCAAACCATAATCGTTACTTGGTACTCTTCTTATTGTTGTTTACTGATACATAATCATTCAGACAACAAACTTGCTCATAAACGGAGACATAAGAGGAAGTTGCGGTGGGATTCATACCAATGCCACCTATGCTCCATCTATGGCGAATTACTGGTGTTGCAGTCATAATAATTACTTGCGGATCCGCTTATCAACATTTACCATTAATCATTCTGACAACAAACTTTAATGGAGAGAGTCAATTTTCATTTACGAATCACTCAGTCTGTTGTCAGAATGATTACAGGAAGTGTCTAAAAGCAGCGTCCCAAATAATGATGAAGATGTGATGTTTATGCGATTGGTTCGAGATCCCAGCATAAATCCTCGAATGCTTCATTTTTTATGTCCAAGAACAGTTCTAGTAACAAAAGGAGTCGCGATGATAGAATCATCGTGACTTGGGTAGGCAGTTGCATTGGTAGTTAAGTTGGATAAAAGAGAAACACTATACGGGTATCAGTGTCTAACCCTACCCCCACTCATTCCTAACTTCCAATTGCTTCCCCACTTTTGATTTTTACTTTGCACGCAGAGCATATCTGAGTGAAGCTTGGTCTTGCATTACTGACAAAATTACTTGGAAGATGTGTGTTTTTTTTAATGTTGTTTTCTTTTACGAGTTTTTGTAGTTTATATTGAGATTAACTAACTAGGAGGTTTCTCTCCTTGAACTCTGTAGATCGTTTCGTGATTTCGGTAGAAATAAACACTTGAATTTTCTAGGTGGCAAATGGGTGGTACAAAGGATACTTGGGGACAAAAGAAGGACACAAAAGAAAGTTTCTCCCCTTGTAGTGTTGCAGTGTCACACATATGTGGTGTTAAAATTGAAAATGTTTGGTCGTTTGTGTTCTCTAGAAAAACCCAGACGCATGAGCAAAATGGAAAAGCAGTGTCCTTTATATTTAGACATCACAAAGGGAATAGCCACGTCAACTTTCGAGTTCAAAAAAATGGCACCTATGCTCCATCTTTGGCGAATTACTGGTATTGCAGTCATTGCCATTCGTATTTATAGAAAAACAGTTCAAGTTAGCACAGTTATGAACTACTCTATGTTTTACTTGAGCTATCTGCGTCATTATACAACAATGCAAGGCTATGGTACCAGGACGTCACCCAAGGAAGTAGCATAGGGGCTGTTCATTTTGCTTAGAAGGTGACATCGCTGTTCCATTTATGATGTTGAAATATAAGTCCACTGCCTTAAAATCAAGAAATCAGTTGCAGTTAGAATAGAATAGACGTTGTCGGCCAATAAGCTATACTGTACAGCTTTTTGAAGGCTCGAGCGGGAGAGGTTAAGTGGAAGGAACCACCATCATAAACAGTTGTTTTTTGCCGCAGGAGGGAGGAAATCGGAGTACCCGGAGGAAACTCTCGTACAACGGGCGGTAAACAACTGGAGAAATATCCGTACATATACACTTCCCTTCCCACGATCGAACCCGGGTCTGTACGAAGCCAGAGGTGTACAGCTGGGATCAAGACATCTACCGAATCTGACGCCCCAGTGCTCGCAGCTACCCGTGCAGTTGCCAGATGAGTTTCCTTTGTACTTGGAATTATTGCATTTGCTGACTAAATTTTAGTATAAAACAAAATTCACCATCTGCATGTACAGTTGAAATCCTTTCCTATAGCTTTCCACTTTTTCAAACATTTCACCAATTTCCACACTGCACTTAATTTTACACATCTTTTCACATTTTTCTCAAACACTCGTGGCATTCCCGGGCTGTGCCTCACATTTTTCATAACTTTAAAATGCAACTAATTAAGAGAAAAATTATCACAATTAAAGTAGGCATTTAAACTTCTGGTAACATGTCTGTTAGTCCAAGTTCGGACTTTCCTCACGACATAAAATTTCTTCCATTCTTACCTGTTTCCGTAAGCCAACTGGTTCCAAATGTTCTCATCCTGGGTGATCGTGTACCGTGTTATGACATTCTCCGATGGTCTTCCCTTATACTCTTGGTAAGATCCAGAATCGTGTGTTCCGGGAATCAGAAGATCCCTTAATCGCATACCACCAAGAGCTTGCCTATTATCATACATCCAAGTAGGTCGATTCCGAAGACAAGTCGCCGTCAACGTCCGGTTTCCACGAACGTATGCTGCCCAGTATCCAAGACATTCCGACCTCAGTGATCGTGAACTGAACGTTGGTCTAGGGAAAGTGACTGCCGTCCGGTACGATCCTCTTTCCCGGCTGGCCACATCGCTCTTATCTAACGATGAAAGCGGATAAGAACTGGGATCTTGTTTGAAGAGTCCAACCCAATCGCCGGACATGGGCGTTGCCTGGTGCCAGTTCAGTTCGAGCTGTCGTTCTGTGATTCGGCCACCGTCAGCTGAAGCGGGAGATGAAACGGTCAAGAAGACTCGGACCCCAGTGGACAAGTCCAGGGCACCTTGGTTACGGCAGTCTGTAACAAAAAGAAAACTAATAAATAATGGAATAAAAAAAATACAATTTCGTTAAGTATGCTTAAGAATGGTCCAAAAATCCTTTGATTTTGTAGCTACCATAGAAATGTACAGCAAATTATCAAAATATAAACTTAACAAATTTAAAATCAACTTCTTGCCTCAATTTATTCTTTTGTGCACGCAACACTTGTGTGTGGTAACGGCACTGAAACTAGACCAATGGTCGTTTCGGCCCCAAGGTCTCTAATCGTACGCTTTACCAGATGAGACTAAGGGTTACAGTAATGAATGAGTAAATAAAAGCTGTTCTTTCCAAATCTTTTTGATTTAAAAGAAGTCCTACGTCTTGTGACTTTGGGCAGAACCGCATAATATCCAATAAAGGGACAACTGAAATCAAGGAAATCTGGTGCTGGTTACATGATGCGTGAACAACATGGCGTGTCCGAATTGATCAGTTAACCACGTATGGCATTATCCGATCATGTTTCGTCTAAGTATCTCTATCAGCTTTTACAGCGAAGATTCTAAAGTGGTTTTCCCGTTTCAAACACCATTCAAGCATACCTCAGTCACTGATCCCAAGCTGACCTCAATCACTGATCTTCAATAAAGTATAACACAAGCACTATAATGATATAAGACTAAAAAAGCCAAGCAGTGCACAACAAACAAACATACGAAAAGCAGAACGTTTCGCGGTTATTTTCACCTCGTCATCAAGTGCACTAAATCCACAAAAGTTTCGTCAACCTGTTAAAAATACAGTTCATACAGCTTCAGCATTCGGTAGTAAAATTTCAAAGTTGTAAATAAAACATAGAAAAACTATTAAAAAGAACCTAAGCTTAACATGGGCAAAACAAGTAAACATTAGGAGAACCAATCAACCTCACCCCTGCGAATGCAGAGAAGTGAAGTCAGGTGGCCGGTGCTTCAGTTTAAATATTATTTTGGTGGAAGGTGGGGGTAGGGGGATGGTTGGTTGGTTTATTGTTTGAAGAAAACCTAGAGATTCCAAGCCTGTATAGAAGTGGGACATTTTCCTCGATATTTTTCTTTTAAGTCAAAATATGATTACGCACAGGAGGCAGGTGTGAAAGGATGACAAACGTTTCCAAATTAATTCCTAACGAAGTTTATTGTCAATAAAGAGGATGGCTCTTCCTCTGGGTTTGCTGTGTGCCCTGCATTTAACCGATCTAGTGAGGTTCCCGTACCAATGAAATGCTGTACTAACGAAGTGGTTTCATTACTTAATTTGAAATTGGATTTATGTGCCGTGATTCTTTCTCTAAGCTTCTGTTGCGATTGTCCCACATAGGTGGCGCCGTATGCTGGGTCGGAGCAGGGTATCCGATATACTGTATTGGTAGCCTACTTTCTTTCTTATCACCTGTTTTTTCAGGTATTGTGAGCTGCCTTAAGTTGGCATGGTTGCTAGAAATAAGTCTAATTTTATTTTCCGCAAGAACCTTTCTAAGTGGTTCAATAATGCCTTGAAAGTATGGAACGGAAAATAAAAAATCTGGTTTGATGTAGGCTTGCTTACTTAGTTGAAGGGTTGTGCTTGTTAATCTAGTCAAGGGGTAAAATGGGCAGCCATTGGCTAGGTAGGTTACCCACTTTACCCCTTGACTAGATTAACAAGCGCAACCCTTCAACCAAGCAAGCAAGCCTACATCAAACCAGATTTTTATTTTTCCGTTCCGTACTTTCAAGGCATTACTGAACCACTTACAAAAATTCTTGCAGAAAATAGTATTAGACTTATTTCTACCAACCATGCCAGCTTAGGCCCCCGCGCACTGTGCGGCCTCGTTGGGCGGCCAGTGGTCATCGCGGCCAAAAAACACAGCGACGTGCCGCGCGGCCACGGCCGTTTTTCATGGATAATTCTCGATCACGTGGTGAAAAACTAACAGAGCAAGAATGGTCGCCCTGTGGTCGCCTGCATGCCGCCCGGGATCCCAGTGGCTGCTGCGATTGACTGGTTGCGGCGGCCAAGTGCGCGGTGCTACATATACCGTAAGCATTCTCGTTGACCGCAGCGATCTGGTCACGCGACTTGATCGCTTAGTGCGTGCGGGCCCTTAAAACAGCTCTCAATGCCTGAAGAAACAGGTGATAAGAAAGAAAGTAGGCTACCAAATACAATATATCGGATACCCTGCTCCGACCCAGCATACGGTGCCACCTATGTGCGACAATTGCAACAGAAGCTTAGAGAAAAAATCACGGCACATAAATCCAATTTCAAATTAAGTAATGAAACCAATTCGTTAGTACAGCATTGCATTGGTACGGGAAGATCTCCTGATCAGTTAAAAACAGGGCACACCCCAAACCTGGAGGAAACAGTCATTCTCTTTACTGACAATAAACTTCGTTCAAGAATTAATTTGGAAACGCTTGTCATCCTTTCACACCTACCTCCCGTGCATAATCATATTATGCCTGAAAATAAAAATATCAAGGAATATGTCCCACAGGCTTGGAATCTCCAGGTTTTTTTCAAACAATAAACCAACAATGCCCCCCACCCCCACCTTCCACCAAAATAGTATTTAAACAAACGCACCAGCACCTGAATTCTCTTCTCCTTTGCATTCGCAGGGGTGAGATCGATTTGTCCTCCTAATGCTTACCTGTTTTGCCAGGTTATAGCTTAGGTTCTTTTTAATCGTTTTTTTATGTTTTATTTCCAACTTTGAAAATTTTACTATACCCAATGCTGAAGTTGTATGAATGCTATTTTTAATATGTTGACGAACCTGTTGCGGATTTAGTATACCTGATGCCGAGCTGAAAGTATCCTTGAAACGTCGTCCTTTTGTGTGTTTGGCACTGCTTGGCTTTTTTATTCTTATACTGATCTTCAATCACGATCCCAAGCTAATAAAAACCACTAGCACAAGCGCTTTATCGAAAGTGCGTTCGAAATGCAACGCGTAAAATAGAATTGAAAATTATAAATATCAAATTAGCCTCTTGCAGTATTGTTACTGGTAATAGATATTTAATACATCTGTAGTAGAATTAACAAACCACTTTAAAATGTTGTGGTTTCGTGCAGTTAGTATGATCTCCTTTTTTTTCTATAGGGCAGCGACACAACGTAGTATTATTGCGTATAACTCTGTGGAGTCAGTAACTGGGTTAGCTGCAAGGAGCACTGGAGGGCGAAAAGAAGGTCGTCTTACTGAAGGCAATGCTATTAGACTGGATTTCTTAAGGTTAAAACGCGCGATTTTTGTTGCTGGGGAAAACAACGATCTTTTAAGCCTAAGAAATCAGCTCTCAAAGCACTCTCTTGACTAGAAGTGCCATTGTTTTCCGTTACATTTTAATCTAGTGCACCTTGTAGCTATTACCTCCAAATGGTGTCTCGTAGCCAATATGACGTCAATTGACGCTGCTCTATGCCTAGAGCTGTCATTGGCAAGAGTGCAAACTAACTATTCAGTTCTGTTGTAATTCACCCGCATCTAGCAGGCGGAAAGGAACTTGGAATTCTCTTAAACCAATACCAACACAGTGTGCCAAATTTGATAACTCACAAACTTTATGCTAAAAGCAAAACTGTGATCCGTCGAAACCGACGGATTTCCGTTTCTTCACCGTTCAAATAACAGTAGCAAAAAAAAAAAAACATAACTCACCATACAAATGTCGTAATGGAAAACATTTAAAAAAAAAAAATCATGTGCTGCAGAGCGTCTCTGGACCATAAATAATTGAACTAAAATTTATAAAATAGAGCGAAATAAAAAAAAAAGTGTACGTGTCGAATGTATAACCCTGATACAACAACAATACTACAGTAACGTTACATTAGAAATAGGATAATAAGGAACTAATGAAGGAGAGCTGTGAAATACGAATTCAAAAACTACCAGGAGCATATAAAGAGGTAGTTCCGTAGGAGTGAGAAGTGACAAGCAGTATTAAGGCTTTGACTCGGTACATGATGGTAAGAGAGACCCACTTGGCGAGTTGTACTACTACAATACACGCATTCCACCTTTGTGTTGAGTTTTTTGGTATCTTGTGATGAAAGACGAGTTGCAGCTCAGTTAGTGATCCTTGTTTGCCTTTAAAACAAATGCCAATTATTGAAATAAACAAGTGGAAATCACCTTATTTGCCTTTAAAAAATGCCTATT
>JAHWFP010022568.1:67550-85280 GCA_023313725.1 Lithobius niger | reverse complement strand
TATTATTGTAATAAACAAGTGGAAATCACCTTATTTGCCTTTAAAAATGCCATTATTGTAATAAACAAGTGGAAATCACCATATTTACCTTTAAAAAAATGCCTGTTATTTTAATAAATTAATGGAAATCACCTTATTTGCCCTGTAAGAAACGGGTTTTCAGCCTCAAAATTCTGGTCAGTATGAATCAACAAGAGGTAACACCTGCTATAGAAACAAAATGACTTGCAAATCATAGTGGGCTAAAATGTCCTCTTTAAATACGTGACACAAGGAGCGAAAAAAATTATTCTCTCGTGTCACCCCGTTAATTGTAGGATGAGCCAGAAAGGGAGCAAACGGAAATTACTCCATGCTTTCTCCTTAAGTACCATAATCAAGGACAATTACCTTTCGCTTTTTATTCGGTGAAGAACAGGTAACCGGATTTGAAACACCTTGCCTTACTGTTATTTATACTCAGTAATGCGTTGAAGTAAGTAATTAATACCACGAACTCGCAACTGGTCTCTCCCATCTTTTATATTCGCCAGCTGTAAGGGGGTATTTACGCAGCGATTTCTTAAAGCACTTTTGCAACAAGAATATGTGAGCACCAGCTGAACGAAACATTCAATGTTATCGTAGAATCGGTGTTGCTAGAAGCAAGAGTTGGGGTACTTTTTCCTGTACGCCAGGGTGTGTAGCCAGGGCCATAGCCAGATTTTTTTTTACCCCTAGCGGCAACCAACCATGCCAAGTGTTCTAGTGTTTTCAGACAGCATAACCAGAGTAGCCTACAAAAAACGCAGCTGACCGCCGCACCTTTAACTGTACTAAATCGCTTATTAACACCCCTGGTCTACGGCTACCCCCCCCCCCCAAAATGGGTATTTAAGGGCTTTAAATTGTGGTTTTTCCTGCACCAAAATTAACTAAAAGCTTCATACATAAAGCAAACTAATTCCTGAGCAAATGAGAATAAAGGCGTTGCGTTAATGCTAGGCCGGACACACCCACTTCACGTACAGTTTCGTTAAAAAAAATCGCCTTCGATATACGGAAGAAGTTGCAGGATTAATGTATGTGACTGAACGAAAGTGTTGATATCTCGAAAACAACTGGGCATAATTGAATGACACAAAAACTGGGTTGCTTATTATAATATCAGCTATATTTCCATGCGCATTACATGTAATGATAAGTATCCAAATATAATTGGCCGAGCGAGCAACACGAGTTGATAACTAATAACATATCTCATAAACTACTGGATAGAATAGAATCAATTAATTTAGAATTAATTTTTATTAAATCTGCTATATTTCTATACGCATGACATACACTATTAAGCAGCAAAATATAATATGCAACTCAGTCTTTGTTTCATGAAAATCTTTCCACTAGTTTTCGATATATCATCAGATATCATTAAGTTATTCTCGCTCGGCCAATTATGTTCAGTCAGTTAACGTAGTTATTTAATAAGGATAGAAATATAGTAGACAATCTGATAATCAGTTCAGTCTTTGTTTCATGAAAATCCGTCTAGTATTTTTCGAGATACTTGAATTTCTCCATGGTCGTCATTATGACTGACCCTCGATATAACGAAAGAGGATGTTTTTTTTTTTGACAGAAACTGTACGTAAATGATGGCATAAAAGACGAATTTTTCGCAATGGAGTTAGACCTAAACACCCTCCCTATACAGATACAAATTATAACTTTGTTACGGCCCGCACCCCCGCCCTTTTTTTTATCGAATTAATTTTAATGGCCCATGGGCGTTTAATTGGCGATTTACAGTAGTTCTTGTTACCGAACTTTTTTCCCCCTACAGCAGCCGCTGTGAATGCTGTGGCCTGGCTGCGACCCGGTGTACAGCGTATTAGGCTGGCCTACATTGGGGCGATTAAGTCTGTTTTTCACTAATTAGGCTTACAATGTTCATAACTGAAAATTGACTAAGTAATCTTGGGGTGCCATAGGAAGACCAAACTTTGCCAAAGTTTACAAAGTAATTTTTTTACTACGGCGAGGAGGGACCAAAAGTGACATTCGGATCCCATCTCGCCCTAGTGAAAAATTACTTCGATTGGCTGAATTAGCAACCCCTAAACCTGTCGAATCTTGATAGAAGGGATTAAACGGACTAATATTCAGCATTGAAAGCGCCAGTAACTTCCCTAAGACGACAAAACACCGTGAAAAGCTAAGTCTGGGAAATTCAATCACCGTGCAATATGCACGGGTCCAGCTAGTAAATGACGAAAAAAATCACATGGCATTAAAGGCTAGACTTGTGGGAATGTAAGATACAATTGTCTGAGAAAGAAAGAAACAACAATTGCCCCGACTGGTATGGTGACTGGCCTATATGTGGGAAGTCCTGGGTTTAAGTCCCAGTGGGAACAGTGTTTTCTTTGTTTCTTAGAATAGAGCATCTTTTATTTGTCAATAAAATATTAGGTTTAATAAGTAAACCGAACAGAGCAGCCATCACGTGCAGGTGAAAGACAAAGCCACGACGTTTCGGTTCCTAGATCGGAACCGTTTTCAAGTGAAGAAATTTTGAAACACGTCAAACAGAAAAAAATTGAAACATAACAGTTTAACAGATATATGGCTTATGGGTGTAAGGTGCCATACTAAAAATATAATAAAATAAAAAAATCGGCACAATTCAACACATTTCAACCAATCAAAATGCATGGATCTATGCTATTTAAAGAATTCCCCCAGTTCCATCCCTTATCTTCGACCTGCAGACTTGGGTGAGTTGGGCGCTGACTGTTGGCACACCCTTTCGAGCTATGCCGACTTTTTGTTTTATTTCATTTTATTTATAGTATAGCGCCTTACATCCATAAGACCTGTAAGGCTTAGAACCACGAACCATCTGTTAAACTGTTATGTTTTTTCTGTTGTCTGACATGTTTTAAAATTCCTTCACTTGAAAACGGCTTCGATCCAGGAACCGAAACGTCGCGATTTCGTGTTTATCTGTAGTGGATGGCTATTCTGTTCGGTTTATCTTGTATTTTCACAACGCCAGTCTTTAATTCAGCAACTTCTGTTAGCACATAATATCTTACAGGGTGGTCCACTGGTGGTCCTTGACCCTAGAACCACGTTTCCAAACCGGTGAGGCGGGCCTCCCTTGGGAGACGCGGAGCAACTACAGGGGAGGTTCGAGCCGCTATAGTTTGTTCCACATCATGTTTTCAGAAAACTGACTGGATGACGACTCGTTTCATCGCACTAAGAGTGCAAAAACGTGTGGATATTACACTTGGAGAGTCTACAAAGTTATTGTTGGAGTTTACGAATGGGATGTTTACGGATTTTTTGCAATCGTAGTGGAAGAAAACGTGCTGTTATACGGTCAGTTTTCTGAAAACATAATGTGGAACAAAGTATACCGGCGCCGTATTATAAGGGCGTATTTACTCAGAATTACTCTCCTTTGCGTTTTCGCCGCTAGAATTCAATCGCGACGGCAAAGGTGTCGTTGCCATGGTACGAACGCTTCCTGTATTAGCAAGTCGGACATCGTTTGAATAAATACTTGTAGTCTTATAATCCTTGACGAAGCTGCCTCCTGACGAAATTATCCTAGTCACTTCTGAACTCGCATTATTGACTGTTTTCGTTGCGAGTCGACAGAGCTCAAACCGCCTCCATGTTGTAATTCCAGATAGTTTCTAGCTTCTAGCTGCGAGAATGCAAAGGTTAGTCGTTGCGTAAACGCGCCCTAATACCAGGGAAGATTTTTTTTTTTTTTTTAACTATGCATCGAAGTGAAAAAAAAATTGCACCCCTTTTTTTCCGAGGTGGGCACCATTGCCTGCTAGTCCCAATGGGGAGGAATACTGTAGAAAAGTTGGGAACCACTGCCCTAGAACAGCCAACATATTTTTTTTTAACTTTGGCAGCCATCGCGATGTCCCGAGATCCCCTCACCTAACTAGCTGTAGAAAATAGTCAAACTTCAGTTTCATAATTTTTATTTGATGAACACACTTTGAAGAGACTAATTATCAAGTCACGTGATATTATTTTTTTTTTAAATAAAACCAGGTTTTATAAAAATAGAAAGCTGTTGTTTACATTCATTTTGTGTCAAAACCGTATATGGGTAAAACTTAACAAATCGTACTTATAAGAACAAAAAAAAAACCTTTTTTTATGTATGAAAATTATGTAGAAAATTACGTAGAACTAATCAATATCACGTGGGAAAATTCAAAATTATGTTATAATACCATTTTTTAAAATCACTTTCATGTTACATTAAAACCCGTCCTACGGCAAAGTTCCGCAAAGCTTGAATTTTGGGGAAAAAACCTAGATCAGGTCGAAAGTCTCTGGAAATGTTCAAAATATGCTAGAAAACAATGTTCAAAAAAATTGGCTGTAAACAATTCTTTTTATGATACTATTTTGCGAAATACTACTTGTGGGGGCCCCGCGAGACCCCCCCCCCCTCCCACCCATTGGCCTTTCTAGGGTTAATAACTGACGAACGAAATTTTTTTTAAGTCTACACTTTTTTGTTAGCACCCTTCAGAACCGTAAAGGGTCAGTTGATATCTAATAAAACGGGTAGTTCTGAAAGTCACTTGACGATTCTGGAAGGTGCTAAAAAAAGTTTTTGACTTAGAAAAATTATTTTGGTCGTCAGTTTTTTTATGGACCACCTTGTATAAATTGTTTAAAATATACGAAAAAAATCTTATGTTTAAAATTAATCAGAATCTACCCTGTAGTCGCTCTCGGTCGTTCTTTTTATGTGTGAGAGTGTGAGATAGAAACACATGCAAAACACAGCATCACAATTAAAACAAAAAAGCATGAAAAAAACGGCAGTAGCTTTCTATGAAATCAGGTTTTTAACAAACAAAAAAAAAACTTACTAATTAGTTGCCTTGCATTTCTGCTGAGTACCTCTTCTGCGTTTACATTACTTAAAATAAATATCAATCCCAAACAGCAACAACAAAGCCGGTCCAGTCGTAACCTTGGCAACATGATTATCTGAAAGAAAAAGAATATGCAGTGATTAAAACAAGGTTTTTAGTACCATTTTTTTTTCCTTTAGACTATATTTTCAAACAATACAACGATAATAATAACAATGCAAACAATGAGTGTACGGACCTAAGAACAAATTCAAATCATAGGCAACAGTATCAGGCCTTAAATACTTAAAGCTTGTTTCAAATAAATAGGACTCATCTTTCATCCCACTCCATATCCTTTTCCCCCCCACCCCGCCGTGCCTGCGTGTTACAAAACCATATGAATGGTTTGATGGCAACTTTCGCAATTTTGAACGTTGCACAAACAATGCAAAAACCCTCTGATCGGCAACAATGCAGCCACAATAAAAAGGATGTAAACAGTTGTGCTCTGTTGCAGTTTAAAGTGGTAGCCATACGTTTTCATTTTTTTCGGGTTGAGGGTTGAATCTTGGCCCGCAGCAACCAACTCAAGGCAGGAAGTTTATAAAGAGTTCCTTCCGTTCTGATCGAGGAGATACAGCACTGGGACTCTGTCTCAGCTTTTGATGAATTACAGCACAACAGTTCAGCGAATTTTTTTTTAGTTAAAAATACATCCACCTTAGGTCAAAGAAAATTAATTTTAAATTTAGCTTCCTTTACATAATTTGGCATTTGATTTACGTCATTTTACTTTACAGCTTTTACAGATTAGACGCAGTGCAATAGGCCGCTGTCATTTTATCATTATATACACGTATAATGTTGTTGTCATTCAATCCAGGTTGTTGAATGAAACTATAACAAGTGTGTGTCATCGTTTTAATTGTAATTAGTCACTCCCAGTCACTTGTCATTTAAAGGATGCCCTGTGTCTTAGTAACATACGTCTCTAGTGACCTGTCGTTAATGATAGGCGTCTTGTTTCACTAATTTTAGCGATTGTTATTTATTTATTTATTTATTTACTGTTTAACGGAACCTTAGGTTGGATACGCCTCCGCCGAAGCAAGACTTGTTAAGGATTGTGCACGCCCAAGATTTAAGTGTGTCCTGAGTCTTCTTCCGTCAGCAGTGTCAAAGAAAACGACCCCAAAAAATAATTTGAGAATAAGCTAACTTTGTCAACACCAAGTGTTTGGGAATGCTAAAAATGCATAAAAGCTCAATTCTGAGCATGGAAAATATGCGAAACATCAAAATGTATGAACACCAATCTTATGAAACAGATTGAGGAATACCGAACTTTTCGAAACACTGCAAAATGTGCAAACCATCAATTGTTACGGCCGTAAATTGGGAACCACCAAAGTTTTGAAGCCAAAAGTACGTAATACAGTAAAACTTGTGTACACCAAAGATTTGTGATACATCAATACGGAGCACCGACAATATTGTGAATCACAAAAATTTGCGAAAACAACAATTTTGTTAAAACATCCAAATTATTATGTCAAAAATGAGGACAATACCAAAATTTGTGAATAGAATACAAAATATAATACACGAAAGTGAACACCAAACGTTTGTGAAACACCGAAATTCATACTGTACGGAACTGAGCGTAATTTGACCCCCCCAAAAAAGTTTTAATGATTTTAAATTTGTGAAAACCAAAAGTTTAAGAAATATTAAAGTTTTCTAGCACCACACTTGTAACTGGAGTACCCTTTCCGCGTGTCTCCGCTGCCCAATGAAGTGAACGCTGGCGCCGCGCAGAGAAGCCTCCCTAACACGATGGTGCGGTGCTTTCTCGCATTTGGTCTTAAATACGGGACTTCACTTCTTCCCTGCTTCGTTAGGGAGAGGTCGTCCCAGTTCAGCTTTTGTGCTGACTGGGCTTCACTTTTTATCTTTTTAACCTTTTATTTTTTACTTTTTACTGCTCTGGCTTGCTTTTCTTTAAAATGGGAAACCATTTAAGTGTATCTTGTGACTTGTAGCCTATGCTATAAAATTTATTTTTTTGCTTGACAACGGGATGATAAATCCCGAAACGTCGCATTTTATTGTATACATGTGCACTTGCTGGCTTTTTAAAACTTTAACTACTTGTAGTGCTTTTATTCTGTCCATTTGGTCTTAACAGCAATGAGAGGTGAAATACCACTGTGACTCAAGACGTATTCAGCACAAGATCGCGTAGTCACAAACTCCCAACATAGTGGTGGTCGTGGTGACTAAGTGGCGTGAGAACTGAGCCCAGTTACTAGAATAATCCAGTGAGAATTTGTCAATAACTGTACAGGGAGCACCCTTAATAAAAATTTTAGGGGGGTACTATAGATAAATGTGTCCCCCGCTTCACATTCGGTATTAGGTCTTGACCAGCCGAAGCCCAGGTGGTGTTTAATGCACGGATCCCATCACTGGTTACGTATGGTAGCTCATGGTAGGCCAAATTAAGTTTCTTAAAATTTTTGCACACACAGGCTAATAACGTTGATTTTCGTACGCTTCGCTCACTCAACCAGCGCATACTGTGACTCAAATTACTCGCCCCGCCGCTAATACTCCCTTTTTTTATCTTTCTAAGATCACTTCTACTGCATTCTTCCATGTTCAAGTTCGCGGAAATATCAGCCATCTTGTGTCTCGTCAAGTCCCCCCACGATTAATGAGCGCCCCCCCCCTTCCCCCTTTTTTAATGATCACTTCTACTATACTCTTCCATTTTCACGTTCATGCTTGCGGAAATAAATGAGTCTCAAGGCGGTTTCGGAGCTTCCCCTTCGAGAAGCATGCTGTCCTGAAAAGCTTTCCTCCAATGCTTCCTTCCTACCAGAAGCTCGGTGCTGTTGGTTCTTACTTAACTCTTTAAAATAGTGCGGCTTCAAAGTAATCTTGATTTCTACGATTTTATGTAAATATTTATGACGGCTGCAATTCATGCTGATCTCATTACTGCTTGTCCACTTGCCCCGTAACTCAGTCTATAGACTTTCGAGGCGGTTGACAATTAGCATTAAAATTATAAAAATCACAAAATACTTAGGTAAAATTGTGCTCTTCATCCATTTTAAGAGCACAAATTCTTTACCAAAACTCTGCTTACTTCTGTGTTGAAAGTCATCTGTCCCTGAACGAACGGACATCTGCATGAATATGCTAAAGCGTTATTGAATTGATTGAAAGGAGCAGACCATTGATTTGAGCGATTCTTAGTGAATACTACCAGGAGCCAAAGAAATCACGCTTCATGGGAAGACGTAGTACGTTTATAGTTTATCTTTGCCAGGAGGGCTTGCAGGCTAATTAGCTGAAACACGTACAACGTCCGCTTTAATTAAGAACGGCGTCTAATCGTGTTTGTTTGTGTGGAAGCAACCGATATTCACGTTTGCAGGCAGGTGTGTTCCAAAATCTGGCGTTTATCTCTGACTCATTTAATGTGGTGATGTCGGAGGTTTCACGCTATGGAATAAAAAATTACGCACATTAAAAAAATCACCAGTTAAATGCGGTAGGGTAATAACCAGCTGATAACAGTACTCGTCGAAGAACAAAAAATTTCTCATGCCGTCGTCGAAAAATATTTTTTAAGACGCACACCTCTTATTAAACTGTTGACATGAAAAGTTTAAACTGTGTATGTGGCGATAAGATTTCGCAACTCGTGACGTTTTAATTTTTTGACAAATAAAACCTATAAATCAGAAGAACGCTTTATTTATTTTTCCGTTTGGGAAGCCAATAATAGTTAGCGTTCTTGCATCCGTTTAAATGTCTGTGCACTCAGTATATTTTTCTCTCAAAAAATGGCGACTTTAATTTACTACACGAGTCTAGCGTAAATGGTCTGCCTTGTCAAGCGCTTTCACGAACTAAATCTAATCACAGCCGAATTACGCATACCAAATAATAAGTTTGTTATAATTTACACTCCTTCATTAACCACGTTTTTTTTTTTAAATTCGTTACATGTGTGTTGTTGCAAATAACAGCGCTAAGAGACGACAGGTACTCTGAAAGAAGAATATTCTCTTCTCAAAGACAGATGCGAGACACCAATAATAAGAAGCTCTGCAGAGCTCATTTAAGTTACCACATTATTAAAGAAGTGTTGCTTTTCTTTAAATACGCTATGAATCTAAAAAAATCGATCCAAACATCAAATTCTAAAAATTAAAAGATATTGGAAAATTTGTTCACGCTGTACCTTGTCCTGGAAATATTTAACAAACCGTTGTACAATTTAAATGGAAACCGTGCTTGTTGTATTTCGTTTGCAGCAGTGGTATTAGCAGCAGCAACTACCGTTAAGGCCCCGCGTAGGACCGAAAGAAGTGAGATGCTATATCTACTTAACTTTCTAATCTATGTTGTGAATATTCTGATCACTTTGTGTCCGGGAAAAAAATTACTTTGCGGATTTATCCTATTATAGCTTTTCTATGTGCCTGCTAAACAACCCTCTCCAATGTCGGTCGCCACTCGCCATTTGTCGAATTAAAATCAACCGTTGACGACTGGGAATTTAGCCTACTCGCAAAAACGGCGACTAGCAATAGAAACTTGCGCTCAAATAGCGATATCTCGGGAACTGTATAAGCTAGAGACGAACGGTTTGCGGCGTTATGCTCAGGTTTACAGGGGCTATACAACAGCCTTTTCTGCAACAGTACTGCGGTAAAAGAAAATTTTACAACTCTACAAATGCATAAAGAAAAACCATGTATTGAGTAAGATGTTTTTGGTATGTAGCAAGTATAAATTCTGAAATGGCGAGGCTGTTTAAGGTTTACTGGCCAAGTGGCGACTGCAACTGGAATGACATTCGAGAGGGTTGCTGCTAAAGCAAATTAAAAATAACATACTCACACAACTGTACGCCTACAGTTGTAGGAAACTATTGCCACGGCGTCTAGCACGTTGAAAAAAATGATCCGGTTATTGACTATGCCGCCTATTCAAGCCGCGTGGCAGAAGTAACGACTTGGCAATACGTCAAGAATGTCATTCTCTCACTAATGTGTAAAGGAGTTAAGACACAAGAAAACTGTACGCGTGCTGCCTCAACTAAGCACTCATGTTCCGGTAAACGCCCGTTACGCCAAAAAAAATGTATGAACTAGTTTTTAGTTAAACCTTACCAAAGCCTTCAAACCTCGTTGTGGTTTCCCAATAAATACATATGGAAAATCGGCTCGTACAGCATTAAAAGTTTGGAAGTGGGGGGGGGGGGGGTCATTCCTCAATCATATATTAAGTAGCCACTTATGGGTTCTGATCATTACTATGCTTTTAATTTTTACGTGGTCATTGTGGTCGAGTGGTGGCAGAGGCCGGTCACGGTCAGCCTATGTGCCTGAACAAATTTGTCTTGTTGGTAACTTGGAAGGGGACCCGACAAAGTTCCTGCTAGTTAGTGATGGTTAGAATAATTTCAGAGCTTACGATCCTCCTTCTTTTAGTTATGAGACCTATGCTTTGGCCAATTCTGGACATTATTTCGCTCCTGATTTCTCCCCCCCCCCCCCCCATCCCCCTCCTGCGGATGTATGTCTTTGTGTTGTGCAAGGACCAGATTACGATTATTGCTTGGGTTGTGGACCTTTTCTCTTTTTTTGGTGGGGTTTCGTTGACTTTTTTTTTGCGTTATTTTTTGATTTACTTTGGACGCATTATTCCAATAATGTTTCGTTGTGATTTTTCTCCCTTTTTTTCTGTTGTTTTGATGTGCAATTCTGTCGAGGAAGAAATCTAAAAAGTCTCTTAAGGTTCAAAATTGTGCCGGTACATCTATGCTGGGATCAGTTTGCTTCAGGTGATGTAAGGCTCCAAGAAATGTATTAAAAAAAAGAATAAAAAAAAAGTTCTCGTTATATTCCACTTGGGGGGGGGGGGGGGGGGGCAACAACTCTGGAAGTACTGCTCATAGTTTCCTCTGAAGTTTGGGAGGTACTCTGGCCTGCAACCTTTTTTGGATTGTAAGGATTAATCAACGTCTAAAGCAATACTTAAAAACGTTGCAGTAATTTGTATAATATACATTTAAACCTTTCCACACAATGACGTACTACACCGACATAAAAGAAAACAAGATAGTGAAATAATTTCCCTGACCTTTCCAGGTTTTCCAAAGTAGTTGAGGGTAATTTCGAGGCTTGTTTTCTGTAATTTTACGAAGGACATTTTTTTTACATATTTCCACAGTGTTACTTGCTTGTAAAAGTGACAAGAGTGCAAAAGAGTTAGGCCTACGCCAAAATGTGCGGCTTTGTTTTTATTCCCCTGAGGTCTCCAAGTTTTTGTTTTTTTTGTGTGATAAATCAGAAAATTGCTCGAGTTTTCCCTCAGTTTCAAACGTGGTTTAAATTCTCTTGAGTTTTTTCAGGTCCTCCAAGCTGGTGGGACCCCTGCAAGGCCAGCGACGAAAAGCGAACTTCACGATAGTTCCATGGAAACCCCAGTGAAACGAGCAAAGCCAAGTTTTATAGAGGCTTCCCTAAGAGCCAAGGGAACGCGAGATCGAACCGCGTTTTCGACTTACCAAGGACGCATACGTGTGGAGTGGGAGGTTTTAGGCCATCAAAAGAAAAGGAAAATGACAGTGCTACGTTTTTTTACTGCAGTGTTGCTTGCACTTCACATTTAATGGGGATAAAAGTCTAAATATTTAGGGATCGGTCTTTATTTATGGTTGCGGTGGAGGGGAGCGGGGTGGAGGAAATGAAAATATGCCCACCAAATTTTCGATGACCCTCCCTACTTCGAAACCCCGAATAAAGTCTTGATCCCCCCCAAACAAGGTCCAAAATAATGTGACCTCCCCACCCCAGAAAAAATGGACTTTCGCATGCCTACTGAGACTGTCTGCAGATGATTTTCTGTAGCCAGATTAAGTAAGTCGCACTACGCACCGACAAAGTCAGTTTTAAGGAAAACGTGCCTCGTTTTTAACGAAAAAGACACGTAAGGTTAAAAATGTTCTATAAAACGCTGATGTTTGCACCCATCTGGTGTAGTTTCATACAATAAGTATGATGAATGTACTATTTGCTTGTACGCCCGCATAGGTTGCGTAGTCAGCACTTGAAAGACTGGAGGCTAAGTTTTTCTAGAAAGGCTTCTGAAAAAAAAACTACGCTTGCAGCACTTGTGCTAATAGCTTCAAAAAACCTTGTCAGCACTTACGTGGTGGCAGAAGCTGAGGCGATTTTAGAAATTTTTACTGCTGAAAGTGTCATTTTTGAGATCTTCTAGTTTGGTAAATGTTTTTTTTGACGGATTAAAAAAAATTATGAATCCTTCCCCCCCCCCCCCTGGAGGGAGTAAAAAAAATGCATGACCCCCCTCACCCTAACGATAAACAATGATCGATCCCTTAATGCAAATTGTGGCGAAAAACTTTAAGTATTAAAAAAAATGCAACCTCATTCGGCTCTCTTCAACCATGTTTGGAGGAATGGGGGATGGTCTTCTCCCCCCTCCCCCCTGCCCATTCGCCAGCTGTGTGAAACCTTTGAGGTTTGACATTGACACGTTCCTAGCCGAAGCTATATGCGACAGAAGGACAAAGGGACAATTTCCCTTAGGAAATCCCATCGGCGATTCCTCGAATGCTTTACACGCCACATTCGACACGCGCACGTGGCATCACAGGGCCCTTCTCACCCGAAAATCCCATCGGTGACTAAGCCCAGACTCGATCTTGAATCCTCTGGCATATGAGGTAGTGGCTCTAACCGTCACACCATATTTCCTCACTCCCTGTGAAACACTCTTCATCTTTCGTTCGTTCGTTGAAACCATCCTCGCTGCCATAAAAGGTTTTATCTGATTATCACAGCTTAAAGTTGCTGTCTTGGTTTGCTTGTAGGGTTTCCTCAAGTTAATATTGCCCAGTGACATTTTTGTCGTAAGGCTAAAATGTCCAAGCAGACTTCAAGGTTAAAAATCATTGTGTCAGCGATGAATCACCATCGGTATCACACTGTTCAAACACTGTAACGAACCACGAATGACTAAATAAACACATAAACAACAAAGTGCCATTTTACTAGATCCCTTATTGTGATACGGAAACAGTTTCTGTTTCGCTCTTTTTTTATGAGGTTAGGGTCAGGTTATATACCTGCGGTCAACCACACTTCCGGTTGTTGAGGAAACAAAAGAAATAGACTGGGAGATGAGGTCGAAAATCTTGAGTCGTGAGTTCGAGGAAATATATCGGCACGTGATTGTTTAGATCCTTTTGTAAAGAACGTAGGGATAATAAACAATAATATTAGAGACTACACTGAGCAGTTAAAATAATTATATATTCCATTTGAACCGTTTGATGACTATTTGGCGACGTCTCACACTAAAATTTTGAATCATCATGAAGACTCATATTGGATGACTTAGTCGTCCTTCGGAGGTCGTCGGCCATTAATTGTTGCAGACGTGACGTGCTTTTTTTTTTCTCTGAATTTCCTTGAGGCTTATGTCGGTTGAAGCAAAACATTGCTTGTGTATATGAACCGGCTCATTTCTGAACGTTATTGAAGGAGAAAAAAGTCCAGCAAAGCGTGGGCCAAACCCGGCGATTCGATCCGTGAAATCTCTGAAAGGAGCCTTGTAGGGAACCGGTCATTAATCGGGCGGGGGGGGTCATGGATTCTTTGGATCCGCTCAAGAGGGGGGGAGGAAGGGCATGCATATTTCAGGTCCCGTCAAGAGAACGGGGAGTCACAAAACACACTGACCAAACTCAGAAAAAGGGTATTTTTGGACCACAAAAATGGCACTTTCAGCTGTCAAAATTTCTAAAAACGTTTCAGCTTGGAGGGTTGGCCCCACCTCCCCCCCCCCTCCGATATGAAGCTATTGGTACAACTAATACAAGTGTAATTGTTTTTTTCAATAATTTTTTTAGAACAGCCTTGGCCTTCGTCTCTAGGCTTCTCCTGTCTTTCAGGTACTAACTATGTTACGGATGTAGGTATACGTACAAGCAAACAGTGTGTTCATCTACTTATTCTATGACAGTCGGAGTGGACCACGGGGCACACGCGTGATCGGAGCACTTTTCGTTTTTCCCGCGTTAGCGTACACAAGAGGGGTGTAAGGAACATCGGTGTTTTATAAAACATTTTTGCCTTACACTACTAGTGGTAACTTGCCAGTGTGGCGTGCTACTGACTTATTTGGCTACAGCACTAATCTTGTGTAAAGGAAATCGTCTGCTGACAGTCTCAATAGGCATGGGAAAATCGAGTTGTTTTTTTTTTTTTAGGGGGGGCGGGGAGAAGGGACACATTATTTTTTTACCTTAAGTTGCGGGGTCAAGATTTTTTTCAGGGTCTCGAAGGGGAGATCATTGAAAATTGTTTGGTGGTCACATTTTCACTTCCTCCAACACCCCCCCCCCCCTCCCTCTCCCGGCCATAAATAATGACCGCTCCCTAGTCTCTCAGTCTTCCCTGGTCGGCACGGACTGGCGGTGACTTTACCAGGATCCCCTTTCCAATCATCAACTAGATCAGTTTCTTTACATAATTAATATGAGCTCTGCCACTACTGAGCCACCACAACCATGTCGCTTTATAAGCCGTTTTAAGTTCTTTAGTTAAACAATTACGTCTAAATAATTTTCCTGA
The DNA here is from genome assembly GCA_023313725.1 of Lithobius niger. Classification (NCBI taxonomy): domain Eukaryota; kingdom Metazoa; phylum Arthropoda; class Chilopoda; order Lithobiomorpha; family Lithobiidae; genus Lithobius; species Lithobius niger. The sequence continues at coordinate 70,708 of JAHWFP010022568.1, read as the reverse complement.
ATAATAATAATAATAATAATAATAATAAAAATAATAATAATAATAATAATAATAATACTAATAATAATAAAGATTTACATTAAATTATGGATGTTTTGAGAAACAGGAGGGCAGAAATGCCTCTTTTCTCGGATCTCTGTTAAAGATGGAACGTTAATTTAAAAAAAAAAAAAATTTTCATTTGCTCCCAAATTTCTTCACCCACCCATTACGGCAGGCAGAATTCCGATCTCAAGAGGAAGTGCTTCAGGTTAACGTCTTCGAACCGAAGTCGGAACAAGCCCACGGAAGGAGCTGATACTGCGGCCTCCGGTAGAGAGTTCCAAGACTCGATTACCCGCAATGCAAAGAAGAATCTGCGAATCTCTATAACCTGGCAGGAGTTTTCTAATTTAATTTTTACCCAAATGGTATATTCACGATTTAAAATTAGGGAATCAATAATAATAGTATTGATTAATGCCTGATTAATGATTAATTAAGTTAATGAATTTTGATTAATATAGATATTTGATAGCTAATATCCGCGAAACCCATTGCCAATTTTATTAATTTACGAACTTAAAAATTGCACATGGAATGCATATGGAAGATATGAAATGATTCGCACTATGTGTTAGTAAGTTCGTAATGCACGGATGATGAGCATGTATAATGCTCATATGATGAACTTGACGCGTATGGTGATCATGCAACGGCTAAAAAAGTGTCATGGTGTGGTAAGAAATCGTGATAAATCGCGTCAAATATAAACGCTAATGCTAGTAGCTCATTTCGTTTTTATGAGATGTTGGTGCTAGACGAATTTACGTTTGGAATTGCCACAGTTGAATGTGTATACGGGTTAAGCTTTATTTTTACTTTTTGTATTTGATGAACGGTTTTTTTTTTTCCGATCTTTTTCGGCCGGTGATAATATACAGTTTGTTGTTTTCCTGAATTTAGGCATTACAAGAATGCTTTTAACAGTCAGGCAAGTTTTAATCTAAACTGAAATTAGTAAATTAAGTCAAACTCACACATCTGAAATTCCATCCCAAAGGAAATAGAACTGTTACTAGTCTGCCTCCGTTTTGAAAGACATTTTTTACAGAACAGTGAATAATTTCTGTTCATTATGTTCGTAATTTACTGTATTTTTCTTTGTCAATTGTATTATTACGTGTAGCCTACTTGTATTGTTTCCAGTTTTGATAATTATAATGGAAGTGAACAACCGCTACGTGCAAGCATTGACTGCTTGGCAGATTTTAAACCCAGAATTGAATTTTAAAAATATAAAGGCGAGAGCCGTTGTGGCTCATCTTTTCGGCATCTCATCGTACCTTGTTTCTTTGTCCATTTGCTTTCGTAGCACGTCGCTGGATGGCGTTGACGACTACCGTTGAGCAACTCACACCACCCGTGCAAATGACAAGGGCGAAACGAATACGGTTTCAGGAAGTAATATAGCAAAAACTTCTGTTTATTCGGAACTCCATTCTACTGAATGTTACACAACTGGGCCTAAGCCTACATTAAACCACCTGTGCATTTTGTCACCTTGATTATTCCTCAACAACATGTCCGATTTTTAATTTTCGTTCTTAAAACCACCTCTGGGTGTAACGCTGTACAAAATGTACAAAATATAGTGTTAATATTGATGCAGTGGTTATTTCGTGATGTAGATACAAATTTTGCATTGGAGTGCATTCATTAATGAAGCTCCGCTCAAATAACAAATTCTTCCCTTCTGTGCCAATATTTTTTTTCATATTTTTATTTTGTGGCGCTTTTTTTTTTTTGTATATCCTGTGGTTTTTTTGTTTTGTTTTTTTATTTAACTCTTACAATTTGACTTATTTTTTTAAACATAATTTACCGGAAATAGGCTAAAATGGACCGGAACGGCTCCTTTCATCGATCCCTGGTTATTCCTAACTAAGTCATTTCTGGAATTTTAATTTTCATTTTTTGGTTTTCTTAAACACTTTTTGCTGCTTGGTGTTTGTCTGTCCGTAAACACGATAACTTTCAAAACCGCCGTCCTATGGCACCCTCAATCATTATTCCACATCACATCGATTGAAAACCTTTTTACCCACACGAAAGTCCTGAAATAGCTGCGATGTGCACCTTCACATCTCCCTTAAGAAATTTCACGCTCCGTCGTTTGGATTTCCGTGGCTATAAACATTTCCACAACACCAGCTCCCTCGTTCTCATTCATCATCATCATCATCAAATCACAGGAAAAGGAACGATGATGAATGCTTTGATGACACCTTTACGCGCCCGTCACATCAACCCAAACATGTGGTTATCTTTTCACTTGGAAGTTTGTACGACTTTCTTAACGTGCAATTAAAAACAACCCAATGACCGGTGTTGTAGAAAAAGAGAACACGTTAATAACAATAAAACGCTGCTCTGACACGTTGAGTAAGAACTGCGGTTGCCTTACCTTGCAAGTACTTGCGCAAAGTTAACTAACAACTTGCTAACTTACAACTGCCTTCCTTGAATTCAGATCTTACAATATATATTTCCTTCCTCAAAGCACTTTGATTATCAAATTTACACGTCTAATGATCAGAATACAGGGTAGGAGGTCAAGGTTTATCTTGGGAAATGAATCGTTTCCCCTTGCTGCAAATCGGTAAAGCTTTTTAAAAAGGAAATATTCGATTCAGGGACGTGCACAAAGGGGGGGGATAGAGGGGTGGGGAGGGGGGAGCAAGACCCTGCCCTCATGGCAAAATGCCCTTTTTGTGACATTTGCTGTAGTGGCGGTGTAAAAGCCCCCAAAAGAGGGAAAAAAGGGCTAAAGAATGCTAAGAAACGGGTACAAAGAGGAGCAGAAAAGGGTAAAAACTAAGAAAGAGGTGGAAACAAGAGCAGAAAAGGGTAAAATCTAAGAAAGAAGTGAAAAGAAAAGCAGAAGACGGTAAAAACTAATAAAGATAAGCATATAAGAGCAGAAATAGGCAAAAACTAATAAAGAGAAGCAAATAACAGCAGAAAAGGGTAAAAACTAATAAAGAGGTGCAAAGAAGAGCAGAAAGGGTAAAAACTAGTAAAGAGGTGCAAAATAAGAGCAGAAAAAGGTAAAAACTAATAAAAAGGCGCAAAGAAGAGCAGAAAAGGGTAAAAACTAATAAAGAGAAGCAAATAAG
>JAHWFP010022568.1:25243-55601 GCA_023313725.1 Lithobius niger | reverse complement strand
GCCCAGCCACGCAAATGTAGGCTTAATCACAAAAATACTGGCCTAAGCACGCAAATATGGGCTTAATCATACGAATATAGGTCTAACCACGCAAATATAGACTTAATCACAAATACAGGCCATGTTGAAGTCTACTGCTGTACTCAACTCAATAGTGTGCCAGATCTTAAAACAGATCCCCTCATCCATACCACTAATTCCTCCAGTGTTGTTATTTATGTAAAATTTTGCTCCGTCACAGTGACCTTCCTTCTGCTCATTACCAGAAGACCTTGTCATTACTAGATGCTCATCAGACCATTACTAGGTTTTTTTTGTAGCTCAGTGGGAAAAGAAGATGACTTTCTAGGATGGTTAAGCTAACGTCGGCCTGTCTCTACCATTCAATGGTAGTTTTTTTCTTTCCTAGAATCGGAAACATGAATGACTGCGCGCGCGACACTTCGTCATACTCTGGAGTAAAGGAGGAAATATTTTAAAACTGGTGAGCGTTCGACTCCAACCATAATCGTGGACACCTTTGGATTTGCACATGTGTACCGTTAGATGGCGTTAATTATCCACTGCAAAAACAGACATACCCCCCGAAAACGTTTTTACTGCTGAAAAACACACAAACGCGCATACAGAAAAAAAAACGCGCGAGAAAAAAAAACAATCAAAATATTAGCGTTTACGTAAGAAAATTTAAAATCGGACATGTTTACACAATGATATTTTAAAAATAAAACACCACTAAGCGTTCAATTTGCAATAGAGCAGTGACACGTAGTGTTATTGTATATAACTCTATGCTGGAGCCTTAATGGTTAGCTGCAAGGGGCACTGCAGAGAGAAACAGAAGGGCGTCATATTGAAGCCGATGCTGTGAAGAGTGATTTCTTAGACCTAAAACGCGCGATTTTTGTTGTAGGAGAAAACAACGTTATTTTAAGCCTAAGAAATCCGCCCTTTCGTTGTTTTCCCTCCATTTTTATGTAGTGCACCTTGTAGTTAGCCCTCCAAAACCCATACTGGTGCCAATATGGCGGCAAATGTCACTGCTCTATACTTTACACATATGCTCAGAACGCGTGTAGCGACAAAAGTGCAAATGTAAACCAGTAGGCTAGTAATTATATTACAACGCATATGTTTTTGAATTAGTGGTTAACGAATATGATTGAGTTTATCGTGTGTTGTGAAATAAACACTAGATCTTCTGTTGTTTGTGACGTGCAAACAGCGTTAGTCATAGAGACAGAAGGAGAGAGGGGGACAATTTTGCTAGGTAAATCCCATCGGAAATTCCTAGCATCTTTTACATACAACAATCGACATGAGTATGAACGATCACACAACCCTTCTCTTCCCGAAAATGCCAGATGCCGGACTCGAACGGGGGACATCTGGCACACCTCTAGGCCACTGCTGTTTTAACATCCATAGCTGATGTTTGAATCGTGTTATAAAGACAAGTTGCAAACGGTTCGCCAGCGTTTTGTTTTAAATGTATTTCACGTCTACTACACTGTATAAAGCCTAATGGTTTGAAACTTTTTTCTCAGTCCATGCTATTTCTTGAAAGTTTTTTTTGTTTGTTTGTTTGTTTTATGCTTGATAACAGTCGGAGACGCATTTCTCCTAAAACGACGCATTCTTGATTATTTTCTTTGACCCCCCAGTCGGAGCTGCGTGTATAAATCCACGCCAATGCAACCATTTTATCCGCATCACGAAACAACCACTTCATCAATTATTAACGCCAGATTTTATACATTGATAGCGTCACACCCAGAGGTGGTTTTAAGAAAGAAAATTTAAGATCGGACATGTTGTTGAGGAATAATCAAAGTGACAAAATACACAGGGTCATGGGTGGTGTGAGTCGCTCACCTATTTGCTCACCAGTGGTTTGCTCATCGCCGTCAACACCATCCAGAGCCGTGCTTCAAAAGCAAATGGACAAAGAAACAAGATGCGATGACGCCACCGAAAAGATGATCCACAACGGTGACTCCAATGCAACACAAGTTGTTTGCAATCGCTTCGCTCTCTTCGCACGCCCGGTAATTATTATTCTTGTGCTTATGCATTCACATATTGAATTTGTGCATTTGCGAGTTTGTGATGCTTTAATCCTTCACTGCAAGACGTGATGTGAAACACTTACGTTGAGTTTGTGCACGAAGTCTTTAGATATAGGGCAGTGACACAACGTAGTATTATTGTGTATAACTCTATGGTGGAGCCAGTAACTGGGTTAGCTGCAAGGGGCACCGGAGGGAAAAAAAGAAGGTCGTCTTACTGAAGCCAATGCTATTAGACTGGATTTCTTAAGCCTACAACGCGCGATTTTTGTTGTTGGAAAAAACAACGTTTAAGAAATCCGCTCTCAAAGCACTGTCTGAATAGAAGTGCCGTTTTTTCCGTTACATTTTAATCTAGTGCACCTTGTAGCTATTACCTCCAAATGGTATCAGGTAGCCAAAATGACGTCACTTGACGCTGCTCTATACGTTAACTGCAGGTAATTCAAATGTTTCTGACTGAATAATGATTTGAGCGTCAAGATCGTCTCATTTCTGATATAAATGCCCGATATTAGTGTACTTGAGCGTCAAAATCGCTAGATTTGTATTTTTGAGCGTCAAATTGTCCACTTTAATTTAATCTTCAAAATAGACCTATTTTTTTATATTTGAACGTGAAAATGCCCGTTTTTCATATTTGAGCATCAAAACGCCTGAATGTCAAAATCGCCTGAATTCTATATTTGAGCGTAAAAACGTCCTATTGTTGATATATGAGCGTCACAATCGCCCGATTTTAATATTTTACGTGAAAATACCCAATTTCGATACTTGGGCATGTTTTGAAATTTGAGTTTTTTTAAATCGCTCCATTTATTATACTTGAACGTCGAAATGCCTTATTTTAGGGTATTTGAGCATCAAAATTGCTAGAATTCTATTATTGAATGTCAAAATATTTGAGCGTCAAAATTGTTCCCTTTTTTTTATTTGAACGTCAAAATGCCTGATTTTAATATTAGAGTGTCAAAATCGCCTGGATTTTATTATTTGAACGTCAAAATGCCCTATCTTGATATTTGATCATCAAAACGCCCAATTTCGATACTTAGCGTATTTTGATATTTGAGCGTCAAAATACCCGAAGTAACCAGGTAACAAATAGAGAAATACGAATCAGTAAAGATAAACAGTAAGAATTACTAACTCCATATTTTGCTTAAAATTCCCAACATTTCTAACAAAGTATCAGTGTTTAAAAAATAACTATCTAGTATGAAAAACTGAAAGATTTACATTACACAATTTTTTATGCGTATAATGCAGTTAGCAAAACTGGTTTTATAAAAATGTTTCCAACGGCACTTTACAAGGACAGAAAATGCCGGAAAATAGCCAAAAATGCATCAGCTTCCGGGGCTCTTATTCGGTTCTTCCTCCACACCATTCGGCTAAATACCTAGTGTTGCCCCCTCAATACAAAACCCTAGTTACGCCACTGGGGAAGGGGGAGGGGTTATTGTGAGGGGCGGCTTCTCACTGGCATTTCTGGAGGTACAGGATGGCAATAATAAAAGAAAAACGAAAAAAAATAAATGCCAGTGTCATTCCCCATTCCCCTCCTCCCTCCCCCCCCCCCCCCATCCAGAAAAAAAAAATCTACCGAAGCTTCTTTCTTTCTTCTCCACTTCCTGCAATACCTAAAGAATCTTACGAAAACATTCATTTTCTTTTTCGTTTCACCGTTCTTTCAATTTCTTCATCACTGAGCTTTCGTATTATTCCCCTCGTCCCCCACCAAAGACAGCATAAATACTGCTGAAAACTTTTGGAAAATTTTCGAAGGTGAGGAAGGGTGGGTGGGATAAGGGTTAACCTTTTAAAATGTGTGATGGGGAAGTGCACCTAATAAGCCTTGAGGGGGGGGGGACCGGGAAGGGGTCCAGCTTAATAAGAGAAGAAATCTCCGGAATTATAACCAGGAAACCTCCAACCATGGTATGGGGCATGAGTCCAAATGGGCTAGAATAACCCATTGCTGCTGAAGGGGTCTCATGGTGTCCCACTTGACCCAATAGTGTAACACTATAAACCCCTTCAGCAGCAATGGATTTATTCTGGTCATATTATGGAATCATGCCCCATACCATGGTTGGAGGTTTCTTGGTTAGAATTCCGGAGTTTTCTTCTCTTATTAATCTTTCCAGGTGGACCCATTCCTAGCCCCCCCCCCCCCCCCCCCAAAAAAAAAAGGCTATGAGGAGCACCTTTCCATCCCATATTTTTAAATAAGTAACCTCCCTCCCCCGACCTCCGAAATTTTTTCAAAAGTTAGCAGCAGGATTATACGGTCGGGGGGGGGGGGGGAGTGAGAACAAGAAAGCTGAAGAATAAATTGAAATAACGGGTAACCTTTATCAGGAAAACTCTATTTGTGACTTTATCAGGGATTTATTTCTGTTACCGATAACACCCGGCGTCTATGCTGAGCCCTCCCACCACCCAACCACCGTGGCCAACCGTTTACTGCTTCCGACACAACACTATATTTTGATACCGCATCCGAAAATAGGCTCATTTTATTAAGTCCAGGTCCGCCCAGCTGTTGTAAAGATAACTTGTCATAATTTTGTTCCTGTTTAAGAGGTAAGTCTACCTTGGAAGGAAGTGGGATAGCAGATAGGAGTCATACAGTATCCGATAAAGGTGACTCAAAGAACAAAGCAAATACAAGATACCAACCAAGAATTTGTCTTTGTGTTTTTTTTTAACTCAAGCCATTTCCTTGTTCCGAGTGTGTAACTCTTTCTTTAGAATGAGTAATTAGATCTAACGCGAGTGAAACGTGTAATTTTTTTTTTAACAGACGACGAGATAATGAAGGCGAAACACGTCATTTTCTTTCGCTAGTTATAATGATTCAGACCCGGATTCCTTGGTAAATTACGAGACAAGAAGCATGGTAGTAAACTTTAAAACTCGTGGTAGGTCTCGTTTCTGTTTTGTTTTCCGACTGCCGGATTTAGGAGTGAAAGGGCTGTGCGAACGTTTTAAAAATCTTTGTCAGTTCTCAGCCCAGTCTTCAGCAAGATTCTCTATGGATGGATGCTTATGCCTTTCAGTTTGTGTTTTATCTATCTGGGTGCCGTCTTCCACCAGAGAATTAATGGCTAGCATAGCTTATTGTCATTAATCGTACTATTTGTGACCATCGTTCTGAATTTGTGTTCAAATTGAGTTTTAAACTTATATTTACATTTACATAAATACAAATGCAAACTCATTTACGTTGCCTTTTGACTTGTATGTCAGACTACCTGAGCGGGGAATCGAACCCACGACCTTTGGCCGAGGGCCTACCGCTGAGGCATACTAACACGGCCTTTTTAAAGGAAACGTCCATATGCAGCATTTAACACGTGCATATATACATATTGACATACACTTTACAGTCTGACATATAAGTCCAAAAGGCAACGTAAATGGGTCTGCATCTGTATTTATTTAACTCTTGTTGAGCCTTCGGGTTTCCGTCTTTATATTTACATTCTTAAACGCGCAGGGAATCATTTTCCTGTCCTATAGCAGGACTTCACTCCTGATGCATCGGACTATGGTTATGAACCACTACAGGCCGGACCTAGGGTGAAAAGTAGCATACATGAAGAGATTGTACAATATGGCCGCCGAAAACGCCTCTGATTGGGTGATTTCTCGTGTTGCCCCTTTCTGTCAGTCGAGGGCGTCAGTTATTGCTATAGAGTTAGGAAATATTACATTATTTTACAGCCCAAACAAATGTCAACTGAGATGCTGCCACTCTTTCCCTTGAATCACTTGTGGAATCACGAACCTGTCGCTATGTTCACGCCAAACGCAGAGAAATAGCATACTGAACTCTCATTGGAGTAATAACTTTAAATATTAGTTACAATTAGTTTTAAGGCTAATCAAAATTTGTTACGTAAAGCAACGTAAAATTAAAATTATTATTTTGAAAACTGCCACTAGTTGTCAACATACCTCATGACCCGCTTGCAAAAAAAACAAAAATTAACCGTGCGGTACCAGCAGCTAATAGTTTTATTTTCCGTTATTTTTTTTTTTTACACGGACACTTAGATTCGAAGCGTCCCTTTTTGGGCTGGCCAAGTTTTTGGTTGTGGATTTCTGATGTCATGTGTTCGTCCGCAGCGAACGCGGGAGCGCAAGTCAGGCACGAAATTTCGACAAACAAGAAAATTGAAAATCGTCAATTCTTGGGATACGGCATGTCCGTGAAAAAAAAAAGTTTTATGCGCACCGGCTGGCTGTACGTGAAGAACATGCCTCCGTCGCTTAGCAATGTTCCCGGCAGTGTTGCTTTGTAGCGGACATTATTATTTTCCCCGTTAATAGCGTTTTAGGTACGGCTGGATAGTTTACATGCTACGACCGGACTCATCAGCTCTTCAAGGCGGTTTTTCTGCTAAATCCACCGACCGACAAAAACGGCACGGACCTGGATGATGAGTGCAAGCATAATTAACGCAGGTGGGATTGTCGTCGCGCAAAACGCCCCCCAGTCATTCGACTGTAAAAAAATAAAAGAATTTATTGGCTTTGAATCGGTGATGGTGCCACTTTATTACATTACGTAAATAATTGTTGCGGAGCACTACTCGGGATTCACCATCTTTAGTCGATGCATGGATTCAGCAGAAGAAAAAAAAAACAGTTCCTGCATTCGATGAGTACGACGCTTCAGCGGTGACGTCAACCCAACCTCATTGAGGTGTGGCTCCAATGGTGAGTTGTTCGATGCGTTTATGAAAGTGCCCATTGTGTTCATTCAGCGTTTTTAGTCTCCAAAAAAAAAAAAAACGTTCGGCCGTAATTGTATTTGGTTATATCTGTGTTTATGTAACCTTAAAGTGACGAACGTTAACTAACATCTTTTAATATTTTTATGCGACGTCGGATAATAAACGTTAATTATGCAAAGTGATAACCCTGCTCCGATTTACGTAACAAGTTGAATAAATTTATTACCAACACTTACTACTCTTGCAGTGTCTTTCCTGTTATTAATTTTCCTGCTATATTAAATTTTTCGTAAATGCGTTGGTCGGCTGGCACTCTCTACGATAAGGTCAAGGATATACATACCACTGATCTTAAGCAATGCATCCCAGAAAGAAGCACATGTGAACAGTACTAATATGGTGTTATTTCTAAAGATTGTGGTGCAAGTCTTCGTGGCACGTCAAGTATTAAATAAAGAAAGAAATCACAAGGTAAACGGTAAATGAAGCAAGCAGTCTGCATTAAAGACTGGCCTTGTGAGGATACACAATATACTAGTCTGAGAAAGAAAGAAAAGACAACTGCCTCGACTGGGACTCGAACCCAAGACATCCCCTTTACTAGAGCGCTCGGCTAGTAAACGGGATGTCCTGGGTTCGAGTCCCAGTCGGGGCAGTTGTCTTTTCTTTCTTTCTCAGACTAGTGTATTGTGTATCGTCACAAGGCCAGTCTTTAATGTAGACTGCTTGTGTCAAATATTAAGAATATGAAACCAAACTAACGCATAGGTATATACACTTTAATCTTATTTGTTAAACTTTGAGCTAAATCCAGACATCCGAAATTCTTTTTGTCCAGGATTTTAAAATACGTAGTTTGTAGGTTGTTATTTTTTTATCTTTTATTTGTTGACCCGTGATTTAATATTTTATTTATTTAAAGCTTTTGAAATTACTTTTTTTAAGAGTAACAGATTTTGCGGTATTAATGTCCTAGAGTCTTCCGTTGACTGGTTATCCAGGCATGTATAGCTGAGTGAGTATTCTTAACATTATGGACTAATTCTGCCGAGATTACATTTTTGAAGGAAGTGTATTTTTTTCAGGAAATTTATATTTATTATTTTTTTGTTAAAATTAGTTTGTTGCGGGTAATTTTTACCTATAGGCTACTTGTTGAGTGTTGACGGAAATTAATTCCCATAATTGGAAATGTTATGTCTATTTTTCTGGAATGTTATTTCTATATTTTTTTAATGTTATTTTTTTTTATATAAGCCATATACCTTTACTGTTGTACATTGTTATTTACTGTTTTCTCTTATCTAAATTTCATGTAATGCCTGTAAAGGCGATTTGAAATATTCATTAAAGTTAAAGTTAAAGTTAAGAGTCTTCAATAAGGACAAATTTCTTTCCTTGGTCTTCATTTTTTTCTGTACTTACTGCCAGTTGCGAACCCACAAATTTTGTTTGGGATGAACAAAGGAAATTGAAATTCAGAATGGAGACGAGAAATCAGCTAAGCTAGAATGGCTGGGGGGGGGGGGGGGGCGAGGACAACGCAAGTCCCTTCAGAGTCCTGTAAAATAGTAATTTTTTTTACTGCGATATATGCTTTGTTGTTAACTTTTACCAAATTTAATCTTAACTGCATCGGGAGGGGAAGGAGGCTTTCCCCCCACAACCCCCCCCCCCCCCCCCCGTCTCTGAATACTGTTTACTGAGAACCCGTAGGTTAGTTCGGGATTTGAATGCAAAGGGCCATGGAAATGCGCTCACGTTTATGTCGAATTTGCCGTACGTATTCGCTAGCAAAATTGCCCCTCTCCATCCCGAAATAACCTTAGAAACTGAAAAGTATTTTTGTCAGGATTTTCGGAATCGTCAGTGCGCAGTTCGTTTATTTTTTTGGACGGGGGGGGGCGCTGTATGGGTAGCTTCAAGCCGTTTCAAGGATAAAAATAAAAGTTACACGAAATTCCAGGCTTTTAGGTCTAGACTTCTATAAAAAAAAATTCAATTACTTTCAAGGTTTTCAAGACACTGCGAGTGCCCTGTTTTCCACCTCGAGCTAGGTTATGGGAGTTAACAGTGTTAACTCCCATAACCTAGCTTGAGGTGGAGAAATAGCCCAGGTATAAAAGGGCCCTTGCAGTGTTTTAACTCTCGCAAATACAAAAAAGAACAATTAAAATCCATTGTGTATAACATTTTACACAATAAGGAGAAAGATTTTGTGATTCAACAATTTTAGCACCAATTCTTGCTAATAAAAGCCGTTGTTAGCAAAGCGTGTTACCTGATTTAAGTTGTGTGCTTATGTTTTTAATTGTTTTGCCTAAAAAGAAAAAACGAAAAAAGTATAACATCTAAAAATGCACGAGTTGTTTGAACAACACATTTTGCTAACAACGACATCTGCTGACACGAAATTGCATTAAAATGGGTACATCTCAAATTCTTTTTTTTTTTTTTGTTGTTGTTGTGCAAAATGCTAAATGCAACGGCTTTTAAATGTTCTTTTGCATTTACGGCAGTTATAAAATAATTGAACTTAATTAAATTTAATACACTACAATAGAAAAGGAAAAAAAGAGCAAATAAGCTGATTTTTCATTGTTTATTGTTATTGAATTCAAATTTGTGAACATTTGTGCAGTTGCTTGCAAGTTTGCGAGGCTTGGCCTGAAGAAGGTGGCGAATCTAAGCCACCGAAAATTCGCCTGTAAATTATCACTTGGGTGGAACTTTAGTCATTGCGTTAACTGTTTGTGTAAGTAATTTCCGTTAAACCAAATTAAATTTGACGCTATGTCAATCATTATGGTTATTGCAATAAACAAGGGAAAATCAGCTTATTTGCCCTTTTTTTCGTTTTCTATTGTATTGAATTACATTTAGACTAAATTGAATTAACTCCCCCCCCCCCCCCCACCCATTGTTAGGCAAGTGTACGGGAAAGATCGTGCCGTTGGGTCGGAAATGGCTTTAAATAATTCTGCAATAGCAAAACAAAATATTGACTATGGCTCAAAGTGCATAAATTGCAAGAGACAAGTTATAATTTTTTTATAAAACATCAGAGCTTAAAGAATGACACTCAAAGTGAAAGTCTGGCGGAGTCTGATGGGTTCGTGACTATTTTATTCCGTGACCGTTAGCGTGACCACACCTACGCCTTTATGGCGGTCAACAGAATTGCCAAGGACAAACTTAAAATATATTCAACACTATTAACAACAACAAAAAATATTGCACGCAAAAAAACATTACAATTGCATAATTTTAAAAACTTCTAAAAAAAAAAACGACAAATTTTCTCTTCAAAATGTTTAGGGCGAACCCAAAAAAAATTGTTTCTTCGCGGAACATTGCTGAAATAAATAGTTTCGGTAGGTCGGAAAAAGATTTTTTTTTTACAATTTTTCTTCAACAATTTTTAATGCAGGCCTAAGGTAAAGAATGTTTTCTGCATACAAAATACACATTGTTTCGTGCTTAGCTTAGCTATGCATTAGTGAATTCCGGATGCTGATAAGTTTCGTTGACGATCGCGTCGGTTTTTAGTAATAAAAAAACTGTTAGGGTTGGAAGGAAAAGCAGGGTCGGACTGGCCACAGGCGCCTTTCAGTTACTACACTTCTGGCGCCCCAACAGTTATTTTCCTCCCGTGAAGAAAAAAATTTTTCGGATTTTTCTCCTGCTGGTGACCTTCTTTCAGGTACAAATCCTCCCCCTATTTTTTTTGGCATCCTTCTCCCCCCCCCCCCAACCCCACCTCCTCCATTCAAGGAAAAAAAAGTTCATCAAAACTCTGCAAATGAACAACAAAATAAATAAGTCCCTTGAAATATAAGACGTGTATAAAAGAATGCGCTAGCCACAGAGCAGAACATTAAAAGAAGCAAATGCTTGTGCGAGGACTTGTCCTCGGATCCTCCTCGGGGGGCCTTACAGCGCTTCCCCAGACCGCTTAGCTCACTTTGTAGGTGTCATCACTGAATCAGAAATAGGATCATAGTAATCCACATGGTGCCCCTGTCCTTCCCCAGGTCCTGTTCTTCCACAGGTATCTCTTCCTGGCCAGTCCGACCCTGAGGAAAAGTTAGGGTTGGTTGGATTCCGTGAAGCACACCATTTTTTTTTTATTTGTTGTTGTTAAGCCTCAATACTAGCCTTCGTATTTTTCAAAGAATAAGCAAGGTAAGGGTTAACGAAGCAAACATTCAGCATTATCTGACATTGTTAGAAAACAAGATACACCTTTCTAAAAAAAAAAAAAAAGACAGGTCAAACAAGCAGGACAGACACGACAGTAAGTGAGATGTCCTGGGTTCGAATTCAGGCCGGGAAAGTTGTATTTTTTTTTTTTCATATTAGTTTGTCTTGTATTGTCACAATGCCAGTCTTTAATGCACACTGACGGTTTGCTTCCTTAACTCTTATCTAATTTTTTCCGTCAAAAAAAAAATTCGTAAACCTTTATTTTGCGACCTTGGAATAGCTAACTCATCCTTCCCTAATCTACCTCAATTATTTTTTCAGGTAATTTAACTTTCAGTTTTCTACTAGGATCATGAATTTTATTTACGTTTCACAACTTCAACCTACGGAACGAATTGTAGCCATTTAAAGGTAAATTAATACGTTCTTGTTTACGAGCGATTGCGCATCACGAATCTTTCTGTAAATTATCTGTAAATAACATCATTAGCGTCTTTTTTTTGTATATTTTTATGTAATGAGTTAAATTACTAAACTAGGTTCAGTCAAGTATAAAAACAACTTATGGGCTCACTCTTCCGTTGTCTGGTGAACAGTAGTCGGGTATTCTACACTGGTTAAGGAATAACTTAGCTACAAAAGTGATCATTTATGCTGCTGCATCCTTGTACGGTTTGCAGTCATCCTGCTCAAATAATTATTGGGGGGGGGGGGGGTGCGCATGAATTCTGTCCATTTTTGCGCTTGCGATTGCAAAACTTATAGTGTCCGCGGCCTATCTTGAGTTCGCCCCAGAACGAATACAGATAATCGATTGTATGTTTTTGATAGCAGAGCACCTTGTTGATATCCTAGATGGTTACAAAATCAATGGCGGCCGTCGATTAAAGCCGTTCCGTCCAGGAAAATGTAGCCGCTCATGAAATATCTGCAGGACTCAAGATACGCTGCGCGCACAATAAGAAATTGTTATAGTGATGTGATTTTGGAGCCAGCCATTATATGTAGTGGTTGGGTGTAGGTATGCGTTTCGGAAGCTCTCATATCAATGAAACTTCGTTCATTTATGGTTATTGAAATGATCTGCAACACTCCTAATACCTAAAGAAACCACGGCAACGAAAGATCCACACAATGAAGCCAACGGGTAACAAAAAGGGGAAAGTTCATTTACGCAATGCTATAAAAATTAATAAAATATTTAACGAACTGGAGTATTTTAAACAGTCATTCGCAAAGAACGGTCCGAAATTTGATATTTTAGAAACAACAGCTTTTAATTTTGTTTTTTACGTAAGAATTGCACAGCTGCGAAAATTTATTTAGTACCACACCCGAGAACCACTTAATTAATTTTTAGCTGCCTTATGCAAGAATTTATTTACAGACACTTGTTGAACTTTTTATTTAAAAAAAAAACGAAATAAAAGTCAAACCATGTCCATCTGCATGTTAGCTTTCGCATGTTATTTTTTTTAGGTGAGTAATTAAGTTTTCAATGTTCAAGGCTAGTGGTAAAAGAAATTTTAGAATTATTTTACAGTTTTTTTTTGTTGCAAAAATACTCCCCTCACATTTAATTACGAAGAAAGAGAGTTTAAGGGATTGTACTTTTTTCCTTTGTCGAATCTCGGGATGAAGATCAACAATCTTGCAAAGAAAGCATTGGTGTGCAGATACGGGGGAAGGGGGAGATGTAGGAAGGGTGACATTATCCTTTTCGTAAAATACCTTTTTGTAAAAAAAAAAAATTCTGTTTTCTGTGCCGACATGCTGGCGGTGCTGCCAGAGAAAGGACTTAAACAAAGCCTAAAAAAAGGGACAAAAATGGCAAAAAAGGCTAAGAAGAAAGGGGCTGAAAAGCGATATGGCATGGAGCTGAAGGGAATCGTGTGAAATTATAAGTCCGCGGATACAGAGAGATTAAAAAAAAAAAAAAAGCCCACCCCCACCCCCCAGGGTAAAGAAACCCACTCTGCCCTTTTACTAAAAGTTGCCCCTGCGCCCTCGGAGGTCTGTCCACGCTACTGAAAGGAAGCGACTACGTGTTGAAATAACTTATACTCGTGTAGAATGCCTCCCCCCTCCCCAATGAGTTAACCTCAGCAATTAAAAATGATGTAAAATCCTTTTTATATATCTGTATATATTCCTTATACAAAAGGTAACCTGATAAATAAGCAATGGTTGTCGATTTTACGATATTTCGGTATTGCGCGATATCTGTGTCGGCCGATATTGGCTTCGTCCGCTTTGCTTAACGGGGCCGTCTATCGTCTGAGCGACAAGTAATGAAATCAATTTTTTCGATACAATTAATTGTGGAGAAGACTAGACAACATTTTAATTTTTTCATTAATATTTAATCGCTTAAGTCTAGTAGCGGCGCCTTTCATTAGAGAAGCGAAAACGTAACAACAGCACGCTGCAGTTTGCAGTAAAAAAAAAAATTATCGTCATTTGTATCGCGATATTTCGATATACCACGATGTATTTCTTCGTGATATATCGTAATCGAAATTTTCTATTACAGGCCTTCCTTACAAAGAAATTATTTAAAATTTTTACCATACCTTTTTGAAGAATATATCCTGGCTGGCAGCCAACGCCCTCCGTCTTGAATACGCCCCCGCCTCAAACTTGTCCTTCTATTTCACTCACTTCCCCACGCGCCACTGTTTGACACGCACCTGCAAACTCCTATCTTTCTTTCACCGCCCTGCACGAACGTGCACCTGCTTTTTGTTGACCCGCAGAGGACGATGGGAAAGAGAGATGTCAGCGCCAGCAAGCGAGTACCGCACGCATTTCTCAACTTTCTCCCAAGATTTCAATGCCGCCCTTGGCCGTCACTAAAATCTTTAGCCTTGACCAAAAACGGTCCATAATCTCCACTTGCGTGTCACAGAGTAGAGGAGATTCTTATCTCAAGTCGTGGGGCAAGTTGGTCTGAAGATTAAAGGGCTATACCTCCCAGCGCCATTTTTCTCGATCCTCCACATCAAGTGTGGCCCCAAAGGTCTATTTACTTACCGTTAGTCTTTCCCTTGCTAAAAATCCGTTTTAAAATATGGCGTCTAAGAGATTTTCTGTTGAATATTGGGGAACTTTATTAACTTTCTTCCAGAACAGGGCCGTAGCCAGGAATTTTTTTCAACCCCCGCACCAGAATTCAAATTAATTCCGCCCCCCCCCCCCCCACACACAAACAAAAAAATCCTATTCCCAGTGAATTTTCTTTTCTTTCGTCGTGCATAATTTAACCATGCCTGAGCTAAATCAAATTACCAAACAAGTCGTTTTAATGGAGTAATCAACATTTTTTTTATTAACAATCAGCACTTTTTTTTTGTTCTTGATTACCGTTTCCGTATTTCAAAAAGGCCTCCTGAAGCAGACTTTTTAAAAGCTAAATTAGCCAATTTCATGTGTGGCGCAAAATTGTGTTGTTGTTATAAACATATATGATTAACTCATTACAAAATGTATGCTTTATTCAGAAACATGCTATTTTTATTTCGCGTACCAACAAAATAAGTGTCTTCCCAAGCGGCGTTACAAATGCTCTCGCTTTTATGGCAGCTTTCAATTTTTAACCACGTTTTTCATCAACTTCTAAACTTTAAATTTTTCTTTGTTTGGAATTTTAAGATTTTTTACATGATTCGTAAAGCATGATCTTTCATTTGAAACCTTTACCACCTGTTTACTTTACGTTAACTCTCTGGAATAATCTTGAGTTTCAAAACAAAACTCAATATCTATTGTAGTCCACTATAAAGGCCTCGTTGCACTTCGTGCTCCTGAGCCTAAAGAAAACCCCCGCACGTGCGGGGGTGCTGGCTACGGCCCTGTTCCAGAACGTATATGATGCTTTGCGCGCCTACAATGACCTTGAAGTTTTATCTGTGTGTGCGCAGTTCTAATTTTAATCGTTTGCTGATAATTACTATGAGATTAAAAATCTAAAAGACTAATGCAGTAAAAATTAAAAAAAACTTAATTATTCCAATAGATCGCCGAAGCAAAATTATAAGACACTAGCCTAGAAAATTATAAATTGTGACGTTAAAATACCAGAATCATTCCGGTTTGTGACGACACAATCTTTAACTTGATGCTGTTTTGTGTACTATTCCCAAAGCCAACAGCGACAGCAGCTACGCGAGGAACACAGCTACCACCCCAGCCGACCTTGACGCTGTAAATACGCGGATGGCTATCTGCGTGTAGCTGTTATAAGGCACGCGGAATGTCATAAGGCAGGACGGGTGCCCCTTTAACACGACTATAACATGCGCCAGAGGTCCCACGTTCGTTCCCGACCTCAAACATCAGTGACATTTTTGGGAAGAAAATGGCCTTGTGATGCCTCGTTCTTATGTCGATTGTGGCGCGAAAATGAACCTAGGAGTTTCCGATTGGAATTGCCCAGCATAATTGTCCCTTCGCCCGCTGTTGCCATGGCTTCAGCTAGGAGCTCGCCAGACCTATAGGTGTCTCTTTGTTTGTACTTTTGAGCGTAATTTTGAACTCGTCCTCCGATTTTTTGCTAAATTTTTCACATGCGTTCCGTGCCCTGTTAGTGTGTTTAAGTTTACAGATCAATAGGGATTTTATCATAAATAATAACAAAATGATTGGTGCAATTACTCGTAGGTGAGGAAAGGGAGGGTTGCTTTTATATCCAGCCTAACGGTTTTCCAGCATTTAAAACGAAAACAAAACTAATCCTTTCACGTAACGCGGAAATCGTAATGCAAAAAGGTAAAAACTCATGAAGAGGTGTTGCACATTACTAACAACTTTAAAAGAATGTCGAAGAAATAAACCAAAAAAAACAAAAAAACTCTACTTTACTCTACCCGTAAAGTAAAACAATTCAGAATCGGAAACTTTTTTAATAGATCGCCAAAGAAAAATTATAAGATACTAGCCTAAAAAATTATAAAGTGCGATGTTAAAATACGAAATTCTTTCCAGTTTGTGACGACATAATTTTTGCGTAGATGCTGTTTCGTCTACTAGGTCCAAGGCCAACCGGGAAACGCAGCTACTCTCTCATATGGCCTTGTCTCGCGAAACGGAGCAACAGTTACATGCGCGGATGGAGATCTGCGCGTTGCTGTTATAGGGCAAGGATCGAGAAAACTGGCATTGAGAGGAATCAAGGGCGGAGCACGAAGCGCGACGAGGCCTTTATAGTGGACTACGTTACTGAGTTTTGTTTACAAACTAGAAATTACTTCCAGAGAACTACATAACGTAAAAAGGTGGTAAAGGTTTCAAATGAAAGATCATGCTCTCCAAATCATGTAAAAAATCTGAAAATTCCAAACAAAGAAAAATCTAAAGTGCAGAAGTTGATGAAAAACATGGTAAAAACTTGAAAACTGCCATGAAAGCAAGAGCATGGTTACGCCGCCTGAGAAGACAGTTATTTCGTTGGTAAGCGAAATAAAAATAGCCTGTTTCTGAATAAAGCTCATAATTTGAAATGAGTTTATCGTATATGTTTGTATTATCAACAAAATTTTATGCCAGACATGAAATTGTCTAATTTACCTTTTAAAAAGTCTGCTTCAGAAGCACTTTTTAAAATGTGAACAAATTGTGCTGTACCGACTTTTTTAAGTAGCAAACTGTGCGTTTCGTTTCTTTAGTGCTGTGGAAAGGTGAATTAAAATGTCCGCAGCCTATCTTGAGTTCCCCCCAGAACGAACACAGATAATCGATTGTACCTTTTTAGTAGCAGAGTGCCTTGTTGATATCCAAGATGGTTACAAAAACAATGGCGGCCGTCGGTTAAAGACGCTCCCTCCAGGAAGACGTAGCCGCTCATAAAATACTTCCAGGACTCAAGATACGCCACGCACACAATAATTATTGTTGTCATGGTGGCTGGTTTTTTTTTCTCTTAACTTCACATAATTTTTAACCGGAGTAGTGATGGTTAAGTGAAATCGCAAGTTTCGCTTTCAGTTCACCTTATTTGTGTTTATTTTCGTAATTGTTTTTTTTTTTCCTAGGGATAGTGCAAAAAAATTGTTGGGCTTTTCAAGGGAAACAGCGTTGTGATTGATAGATAGACTGTCTGCAGGCATCTGGCAACCCTGGTGGAAGGATTAAAGAAGGAAGTCTATCAGCTATAAGAAACAATATAATATTAATAGGTTTATTTAGCAAGCGGCCCGAAGTTTCTGTAAAAACTTGTGTGTGCCGGTTTACAACATAAAAATATACAAGGACAGTGTGCGAGGAAAAAACAATAATATGATGTTTAAACACTGAGGCAGTTGGATAGCTAGCTATGCATGAACATATGGTTAGGCACTTAGCCTACACACTTGTACCTGATAATACCATTAAAATCAGTAAATGAAAAAACAATGCTAACAAGATCAGAATTATTGTAAATATTACGGTCATCAGGAATAAAATACTTTAAAAAATCAGAAACTATATACAAACAAGCTACCTCAAACTGTCAGAAATAATATCTAAACAAAATTAAACATTAAACATATCAAAATTAAAATTAAACATATCAAAAACAAAGCATGCTCGAAAAAAAGCCGTATAATTTAAAGAGAGAAAAGCTTATCTGTTAGTTATCGGTCTAAAAAGTAATCGGTTAGATGCTTTATGATGGTTGATATTTTATTAAGTTGAAGCAGTTGCAATGAGATTTCATTGAAAATGTAGGGGATTTTGTAGCTGTTGGTTCTTTTACCGTAATGGTTCCTCACAAAGGG
This sequence comes from Lithobius niger, assembly GCA_023313725.1. NCBI lineage: Eukaryota > Metazoa > Arthropoda > Chilopoda > Lithobiomorpha > Lithobiidae > Lithobius > Lithobius niger. The sequence goes on along the minus strand of JAHWFP010022568.1, from coordinate 37,823 downwards.
CACCTCATACCTGTAAGTTGTTTTTCGCAAGATTGCATTTTTGGTGTTGGAACTGATTTTATATTCATCATTAAAATAATTTTTTAGAACAACTACAAAATCTCTCAGCTATCTTTTTTTAAGAATTTCAGTTTTCCTATAAACCTCCTCAGTTTTTAAATTTCCTCATTCATTGAACAAAGTTTTTATAATTCTATATTGTAATTTTTGTAGTCGGTTTAGGTGGCAGTCAGCGGCAAAGCCATAAATTTCAATGCCTAATTTGACTCTATCCAAGCATAGTAGATCATTTTTTTAATTTTTTGTGCTTAAGAGATACCTTATATGGTAAAGACTTGGCATAAGTTTCCTAAGTTTTTTTAATGAGTTTCTCTATCTGCTTTTTGTACGTCCACTGTGAGTCAATTTAGAAGCCCAGATAAGTTGCTTCACTCACCCTTTTGATAACTCTGCATGTATTCATGCAGTTACTGTTTGTACAAAATTTAGTATGGAGAAAGAGGTTTTTCCCAACAGCTTTTTGAGCATGTGATGATTTTATAGTGATGCAAAGAGTTTTCTCTTTACTAACAAAAACTTCATTAGATACGAACCAAGAATTCAGTGCGTTAAAGTCATGCAGCAGTTTGTGAATCATGTTGTCAACATCCTGATTAATATTTTTTTAATTTAACTTTTTTTTTTTTTTTTTTTTTACTTTTTTTAACAGTTGTTAGTTTTTTAACAGTATTTTTTAAGTTTTTTCGTGTATTTGAGTGGCATAAAATCAAGTTGCAGCGACAAAAACAGGCTTAAGGGAAGCTCAATTTTTGGTCATTTGGTCCAACTCCTATCTTTGTAGGTGCCTTGGTTCAAGAGGTGTAGAGGTACACGCACACACATACTTTTTTCAAGTACACATTGAGTAAAAATGTTCTCTACATAAATAAATCCGTTAACATAAATGCAGTGAAGCACAGTATGTGTTAAAGTTCATTAAAAAGAAAATAGCTCATCCCCCCATTTGCAAAAATGATTTTAAAAAAGGACTTTTTTTTATCAAGTACACATTCAATAAAAGTGTTCCCTACATAAATATAGGCAAGCTATAATAATGATGCAAGTTCTTGCGTGCTTGATCACAATGAGCATTAATGAGCTTTTTAATTAGCTTTAACATCCTGTACTTGACTGCATTTATGTTAGCGGATTTACGTAGAGAACATTTTTACTCCATGTGTACGTGAAAAAAGTGCGTACCTGCGTGTACATCTACTCCTCTTGAACAAGGCACGAAAAAACTACAAAATATAACTGTTAAAAAAACAATAACTGTTAAAAAAAACTTAAAAATAAATAAATTAAATTTTAAAAAAAATTTGGAGAGCAATTAACCACTCGGTCAATTTTCGGACGAGCAATTTTCCCGACGATCAATTTTCTTAGCGAGCTATTGTCCGTGACCAATTTTCCTGGGAGCAATTTTCGGCGAGCAATTTACCAGTAATCATTTATCTTCCTGTTACAAGTGAAAAATCATTTTGACGACATCTTTACATTATTGGGTTTTACTCATCTTTGCCCAAAAAAAGAAGAAGCAATCAAGAGCTTTCCTAACTAATACGACAACGTAATGTGACATTTTTCTCCATTATATACTTTGTTTCACATTATGTTTACAGAAAACTGACTGTGTGACGCCACGTTTTCTTCCACTACGAGTGCAAAACTTCCGTAAACATCCCATTCGTAAAATCTAACAGTAACTGTGCAGAGTCTTCAAGTGTGATTTCCACATGTTTTTGCGCTTTTAGTGCAAGGAAACGAGTCGTCGTCCATTTCTTGAAACTATAGCAGAAACAGATGCAACATAGGGAACGACATTTTCAGGTTTTTAAAGCCAACTGATTTGAAACGAGAACCTTGAAAACAAACAAGTGTTATTTCAGTTGCAAATAATCACTGGTTTCAAACATTCTATCTTGTCTTCTTCAGCCTACAAGAAAATCTCACAGAAATTCAATGTGGTCTTCCTCTTGTAGTCAAAGACGTCTAGTATAGAAAGAATTCAAAACGGGAAACCTCCGATGGCTTGGCCAGAAATTGTCCAGAAATAAGCCAGAATGGATTCTACAGCATCTGAAGGAGCCGGATAATCTCGTACCGGGCCACAAGGTTGGCGTTGGGGGGATTCAAGGTGCATACTGGCCCGAGCCTCACCTAGCAGGGAGCTCGTCTGACCTCATTTAGGCAAAAAGTAAAGCCAACACGCTTCAGGTTGTAGAATTTACAAACTGGCCGAGGGTCATTCATTAATAATGATAAATGCAGCCAGGCGTAGGGGAGAAAGAAGGCCTTTACTGGGAAAAAGGCCTTTACCGGTGAATGCAGTTTTTGGTGATATGATAATATGTTGGAGGAGGGGAAAGGGCACCTCACGAACGCGACTATGTATAGTTTTTGCTGAGATAATATAACAGAAAGAGCCGCAGGAATGAGATTATGTGCTGTTTTTGCTGAGATATGCCGGAGCTAGGGGGGGGGGGGGGGGGGCCAAACCGCAGGGACTAGGCAATGTACTTTTTTGGGTTGAGATAATATTTCGGGGGAGAGGGCCTCATGAACCATACTATACAGTTTTTGCCAGGGACGTGCACACAGGGGGGAGCAGGGGATGCTTTAGCCCCCTGCCCTCATGGCAAAGTGCCCCTTTTTTCTGAAAAAGGTGCCCTTTTTCGGTGGAGCAGTGGCGTAATAGAGCCTAAAAAACGGGGGAAAAAAGGGACAATAACGGCTAAGAAAGTGGTGCAAAGAGGGGCAGAAATGGTTAAAGTCCCACAAATGGGATTAAAACACACAAAAAAAAAAACCCAGAAAAAAGTTTGCCCCTTATCTCTCGGGGGCCTGTGCACGTTTTTGCGAATGCCTGACAGAATGCCGTTAGTCAAAAGGCCACCAAGAAAATGCCACCCTCTACCGACAAAATACCACTTCAAACTTTTTTTACTGATCTTTTTAAAAAGTCACAATGCATAAACATAGTCACAATGTACAAACCTTGACATGTTGTCACCTTGGCAGAGTCCACTTTGACAGTAAAGTAGCTTTACCTTTACAGTAAAAAGTAATAGACATCTCCTTAATTTTTCGTTCGTCGTAATGGACCCCTTGCAACTCGACGAAGCACGACTCGTGCATGCCCATCGTATAAAATCTTCGTTTTTATTTTTTACGTGGTACATGCAACCCAGTTTTTAGCCCCCTTTATTTTTCACAATTAATTCTTGTTCTGCCATCCGTCTAGCACTCGGCGAAGTGACACTAACCGCGAACCCAGGATATGCAAATAGACAACCTGTAAAGGTGGACCTTGCCAAGGTAACAACCTGTCAAGGTGGACTCTGCCAAGGTGACGTCAAGAAAGAATGGAAAGGTCTTTCGTGCAACATAAACAGCAGCGAACTAAATTTTGTTGTGACTTTTTAAAACTGTTTATACATTGTGACTATGTTTATGCATTATGACTTTTTCAAAAGATCATTACAAAAATGTTGAAGTGGCATTTTGTCGGTAGAGTGTGGCATTTTGTCCGGTAGTATTTTGATGGTGGCAATTTGACGTGGTGGCATTTTGACGAGTGGCATTCTGTCGCGGCACCGTTTTTGCTGAGATAACATTTCGGAGGAGGTGGGGAAGAGTGACCTTACCACGGTGCTATACACTTGCACACTACTCTCAACACGACGTAACGGTTTGACAGAGACTTTGCCACGGTACCCTTTTTCAAATTTCTGACGAGATCAACTGATTCAAGTAACTTCATCGTATTTGTTTTCGTTTCTTGGCATCCTGAGAAGCGTTGGGGCAAACTGGGTTTAGCCAGCATTTCCGACGGCGTAAGAAAAACATGAAATAAGGAATTATCAGGGAAATAGATCGGAAAAGAGAGGAGGGGAGATTTATGGGAAAGGGTCAAGGATTAAAATGGGGTCACTGGCCGTAAAACCAATCGTCCCGAGCTGCCCTTGAAGGAAAAAGATACTGGCCAAAAAAAAAAAAAAAAAATCTGGAAAAACTTCTGGGAAGACAGTTTGGGAAAATGAGAGTTGTGAGATTAGTTCCTTGGTGAAATTCGTTACCAAGCCTGGTGAAATTCGAGCTGAGGCATCTGATCTAACCAAGCACAACTCTTATAATTACAGGGAGACTTCTTCCTCCCCTCCCCCCGGCCTTTTTTCCGCTTTATTGCCACAAGTTTGTCCTTCTGATTTTCATAATGCGGGTTTCGCTCTCCCCTGACCATAGATTTCCCCCCCCCCCTAGAACTTTTTTCTTAGATTTGACACACTACATCCCCCCTCCAATCCCCTTCCACCCTCATACTGACTGTGCGACATCGTTTGCTTAAATAAGTGTAGTATTGTCAATATTCTGACAGTAATAGACTTCAGATAAATTCTGACAGTAACAGACGAATTCCAGATAAACAAAGATTTTTTCGGCGGCTCTAGAACTCTTATTATAGACTGTTTAATTTGGCATACAAAATCGTGCACCATTTTCAAACTTCACTCTACCGGAATTATACAACATTATTGCATCCTTAAAGAACACACCACGAATACCAGCTGCAGTGGTGCCCACAAGGGAGGGGGGGGGCGGCGCGGAGAGCATTGCTTCGTTGCCATTTTTGGGGGAGGACCGAATTGGGAGGACCCCACACAAAAATTTATGGCTGACTGGCCTATTGTTTTTACGACTGTCATTTTTGGGGGGGTGGATGGGGGGGAGACAACGTTTCCTCCTCCCCCCCCAAAAAAAAAGGTTTTTATGACTGGTTTGCCTACGATTAGCGGGGGGGGGGGGGGGGGGGAGCGGGGGGGGGTTAAAAAAATTGGGGGGGGCCCCCCTCGTCGCCGCGGGGGGCGGGGCGGGAGGGGCACCCTTGACTAGCTGTAAATACCGCTAAGGGCATTTCCAGGGTATGGGCTCCGTGGGCCCAGGGTGCAGGGCTGTAGTAGCGATCAACGTTGAGATAATTTTCAATCTTGGTCGCGTACTCTTCGTAGTCTATACAGCGTTTCCTTAATGGTCGGCTCGCATTTCAATGAGATAGTGGCCGTAAACCAACGAAGCAGAACTCAACAATAAAAATACACGCATTAATAGACGAATAATACTAAGACATGACCTAAAGGAGGTCCAATCTATGTAACGTCACGCGTATGTTTTGGTGACGCTATCAGTGAAACCGTCGCATACACGATGCGAATTCTCTGCTTCTGCGTAGAAAACAACATACGCGCACCGTTTCAGTACTTGTGTACTGCAACAATTTACTCAAGTTTTAACAAAATAACTATTCTTGCAATTATTTTTACTGTTTGCTTCGGGCCAGGGTCCTAAACCCAATCAATCGATCAACGACATCGTAAATAAACTTGGTTGCTGGTGTGATATTTGAAACGTAAAATGTTATGTGATCAGTGAATTTTATAGTATAGTATAATATAGTTACTTGAATACACCATGGTAGCTAAGCTACGGAAGTTTGGTAGCTAAACTACGGAAGTTTGGTAGCTAAACTACGGAAGTTGCGCAACTTCCGTAGTTTAGCTACCATGTTGTATTCAAGTAACTATACTATACTATACTATACTATACTATACTATACTATACTATACTATACTATACTATACTACATCCTGGGAATCTATCATTGCCAGGAAAATTTAAAATACGATGCAAATCGTGAGCACAAGTAGGAAAAAAAGTAAAATTTTTCAAATAAGTATATCTTAGTAATGTGCGAAGCCTGATGGTTGCAGTAAACATAAGCTAGGCTATACTGTGATGCCACTAATTATCGGCCAAGTAGATGAGATTAATTGTGATTGAGTGAGCAATTCCAGCTTCATTGCACGATTAAAATTAACCTTGGGAGGAGCAACTGAAGGAGGATGTGCTGATTGAGTGAGCAAAGCGAACGAAAATCAGCTTTTTTTTAAAAATGGGATTGAAATAACTTAAGCATGTGAAACATGGGCATACAATAAACCAAACCTTGTCAATTTGGCTGATGAAACGGCTAATTGGGCAATGGCAAATGTGAAAATTAGGAATAAGAAATTTATGTACACATAAAATACCTCCAGACCAAAAAGATAGATGTAACGATTACACTGTGGGATTCTTTGTATTCACAGGCCCATGAAACTTGTGATATACATCCAAAACCAAAACTGGTATAAGAGAAGCCGCCAAGTTTCCAAAAAGGGTCGGCCTTTGAAAGTAGTGATATCATTTAACCAGGAAAAGGCCGCCAAGGTTAATCCTATTCGCACCGAATAATACTTTGAACGTTAAAGGGATATACCTCCCAGCGCCATTTTTCTCGATCGTCCACATCAAGTACGGCCCCATAGGTCTATTTCCTTACCGTTAGTCTTTCCCTTGCTAAAAATCCTTTTTAAAATGTGGCGTCTAGGAGATTTACTGTTGAATATAATGGAACTTTATTTACTAATGACCCGTCAATAAATCATGCATTGCGCGCGTATAATAATCATGACGTTTCATCTCTGTGTGTACATCTACTAATTTTCTAATAATTACCTCGAATAGATCTAATAGACTAATGCGGTAAAAATTAAAATTAATTATTCCAATAGATCGCCGAAGCAAAATTATAAGACACTAGCCTAGAAAATTATAAATTGTGATTTTAAAATACGAGAATCATTCCGGTTTGTGACGACACAATCAATGGGTTCACGCTGGCTGGACTATTAGGCGCAATACCAATTTGAGACAGTAGCTACGTTTTCGTTGCGAGGAACGAAGCTACCATCTCAGTTGACCTTAGCTGTAGTAAATACGGGGATGTGATCATCGCGTGGGTGTTGTGAGACAGGCGGTATGTTGCTTTACATGAAAACTTATTGCTACTAGCAGTCTTTTAGTTTTCATTTAACTCTCGAACTATTAGTATGTGCGATTAACTTGGCTAATAGGGTAAACCTTGGCGGCCTTTCCCTGGTAAATGATATCACTACTTTCAAAGGCCGACCCTTTTTGGAAACTTGGCGGCTTCTCTTATACCAGTTTTGGTTTTGGGTGGATTGTATTGACGTGTATAATGGTTGGATACAGCAGTAAGGTTTCACGTGGACTAAACAGTACAGCAACACTGTAGTATCTGAAACCTTACAGGAAAGTTTATTTGTGTTCTTTTGCTGTTTTGACTTCGGACCAGTTAAACTTTACCTTAAGCATCAAACAAGTTCGTTTTTGTTTTATAAGTCTTGCTACTTTGGCGTACTATGCAGTTTAGATTTCGGCTTTAATCTTTGGCATTATTTTCTTCAAGGAGTTGCTTGTACAAACGAAACAACCTATACACAAACCAATATAGAAACAAATCCTTTAATCTTCAGTCCACGTCTTGCAGCAGGCGTTTGCTGATTGGCATTGTTGCATAATAACAATGCTTAAAACAATGTAAAACACTCAATCTGGTCATTTACAACTCCGTAACCCCTGACCCCCCCCCCCCCCTAATAGTTTGATCTGTAGATAATGTAGTAGGAACTTTCGTGACTACAACAAGTACTAGCCAAAAACTAATTTTACGGTTTCAGCTTAGGTCCAGATCTCCGATTTGCCTTGAAGAAATTTTAATGAATTTTGGTAGGCTTGTTGACCAAGTCCAACAAAGCTTACACATCAAATTTAATTTAATCGACAAATATTCATAGACGGCGGAGTTATTAAGCATCAAATTTTCGGCTGTAAAATGGGAGGTTGGGTTCAAACCTTACAAGTAAAGGCTGCCGCTTACAAGTAAAGGCTACGAACGTTATTAGTAAAGGTTGCTACGAACTTTATTAGTAAAGGCTGCCGCCTTTTCTAATAAAGTTCGTAGCCCACGCATGGGTTTCGGTCCCCACGGACCTCCAACAGTGTGAATAACCGTGATCACTAAATTCCAGTTCGTCTTCCTTTATTGCTCGTTTGAGGACGTTGTCTGGATTGCTGGCACAGGCCACCTATATCATCATGGAAAATAATGACAAACGATGTAGCTTTGGTCCGTCATCTACTCCTTTTATTGCCTTGAACTGGAAAGGAATTACTCGACTCGATTCTGCTCTCTGCTCTAACCAATTCAGACTTCGTTACGTCATTGTCTATAATACGAGTCAACCACACATCTTTGGCCTAATTCTCACAAAACCGGTGTTGCAAACAGTTATAAGCGTGAGTGCATGAACAATAAAACGCCACCATGGGGCCCACTGACAGGACCAGAAGACATGTTTATTCATGCCTTGTGAGTGTTCTGGTCCTGTCTGTGGGCCCCATGGTGGAGGTGTTGCTCAGCTGCGCTGCCATAAGTCAAGAGAAGAGATAGCCTGTTATCACCATGCCGAACAAGTAGAGGCCCATCAGCAAGACGAAATCAGTTCAGCAATGAGTCTTGATTCGGGCTAACGCCATGATGGCGCTACGCAGACGAATACTTGAGAGAAAGGCTATTTGCACGCCTATATCAGGGACGTAAGGAGCGAGAAGAAAAAAGAAAAAGGACAGAGAGCAAGAACGAGGCCGCTTCTTACAAAGGAGAAAGATACACTTGAACGCAACAGTTGTTGATTGATTGATCCCAGTATCGTACACGGTCCTCAGCGCCATACACTGGTATCTACTCTCCCACTTACTCAATCTTAACTCTCACCTAACCCTATAAACTCAGCCATACAGAACACACAAAAGAACCACAGCACATGTCACACAAATCAGCAAAGTCAGGTCAACACTTCAGCACGCATCAGCACACTTCGGCACATTGCACAGTGCCAGCTTAGATCACCACTCCATGAAGCACTCTTCTCAACCTGATTCGCCACTCTACGAAGCACTCCACTTAACCTGACACCGGCACACTGCACGACCCTGAGGCAACAAAAGAGGAGCAAGCAGCAAAACCACGAACCGTCAGAGAATCACTGACTGTCAACATTGTAAAGTGGACCATGGCCCTGCAGAACCCCAGCGCTTACGACAGCCTGCCTTGCCCTTCTGTACATGAGGGTGAACCCCGAGGATCACTGCCAGGGACTCATCCCCCAGTTCAAGATTAGAATACCGCTGTACCACCCAGAGTAAGCAATCACAAAGGAAATGCAACACTGTCTCATCAGACGTACCGCATTCGCACACCAGAGACCGTGCCTACTCTAATCAAAATAGGCGAGCCCGTAAATGAACATGACCAATGCACAGCCTGGAGAGTGTACCCGTACCATCGCGAGACATTCTATCAAGAGCCTTTGGCTGCGAGTCAGGTGGGTGAATCTGAACAATGTACGACCAGTCGATCCCACAGCCTATCACTCCTGCCAGACCCTGTAGGACGAACTGATGTAAGCCGGTCGGAGGTCCCTGGGCCCAACCGCAAAGGACACAACACAGGACCAACCTGGCAAGAACCGCTCTTGGCTAATTCATTGGCAAGCTCATTCCCAAACTCACCACAGTGCGCATGGGTCTACACGATTTTGACGTCGGCACCCAATTGACATGCCAGGAAGAGTTTCCACGCAATTTCGAGGACAAGAGGGTGGGATGAGGCAAAACATTTCCTGAGAAATCCAACCCCTGCGAGCCAGCCCGTAACAATGCAGAAAGACTGCATGCTAATCAATACCAACATCCAATGCCACCACATCGACGCCAGTTCATCTACAAAGGCCGAGGGCACAGACTCCAGACAATAGCTGTATTCAAGGCAATAGCTAGGTACGCAAATGCCTACAACACCCATTCCCCTCTTAGCAGCGAAGGATGTGTCACAGAATATCCGAATACCAACGAAGCTCTCACTGTGGTCACTGTGGATGGAATGGAGGGCATTACCACACCACACCTGGGGTGGGAGGGGGCGGGCGTGGAGCTCAGTCTCTGGAAACAGGCTCGCTCAGGGGCAACCAGCAGAGATGCTCCCAATCCTGGGGCATCAGCAGACCCCGAACCCTCTTCAACAGTGACAAGTAGTCTAGGATAATGCGGGTCTGTGGGCCCCCATTGCAAACTGCACGCTGACAAAGTTTAACCAGAAGCTCCTTGGCCTTAATATCAATGTGTAAGTCATCAGATTCTGCCAGCACTGCGAACACTGGGGTTGAGGGCAAGCAGCCAGACACAACTCTCAAGCAGGCGTTCATCAGAGCAGCAGTTGTTAATGCAACAACGACAATCAGGTATTAAGGCAGTGAACAATTAAGTGAAGACATTTGTTTCCCAGACGGGTAAGAAACACAACGGGTGTAACGGAATTATGGTTATGGATGTTAGATTTAAGTAGTTGAGACGTAGTTATAAGATTTAGAATTGAGCGAATGACTCAAGGTCCGTAGGCTCATGTATAAAATAAAAGTAAAAAAAAAGTAAAGAAACACAACTCCGCTAGGCTGAATAAACAAATAAAATATATAAGAAACAAGAATCAAGGAAAGTATACCCATTGTTTCAATAAGGGCAAAAGAGTCACAGCTTGGGTTGCGGTCGCTTTCCTGGTGTTGATTTGTGGCGTGGTCGGTAGTGCTGTACATCGGAGTAGTGTGTTAGCGTTAGTAAGTAGTATTTGGAGAAGTAGTCTGAGCGCATGGTCACCTTTGTAGGCTCTGTAGAATAAACCAACAAACAAACAGTGACAAGAGCCTATAACACAAGCTTGACGCACAATGTAAAGTAGAGATGTATTACCAAGTGTGGTGTGGGAACATAGAGGCAAGAGGCTACATTTCCCACATTATACCTCGTGAAGGTTTATGGAGAGCGGCTACATACATCGGGTAAGAGGAGGTCAATTGCCCGGAGGTGGCTAACAAATGCTGATTCATTTCACCATTACCGATTTGTGCTAGTCCTAACTTGTGTTGCGTTGTTCCCTTCCCCTTATATCCCCTCCCTCCTTTTTTCATGTATTTTGTGTCTTGAATCCCAATGCGGCATTTGGTTGAGTCTTTTAAAGTCCTGTTGGTTGCATCTGTATTTATTTCTCATTCGTATTCATTTGTCCAGGGAAGCGCAAATATACTCAATGAAGCTTGAATTGTTTTGCGGTCGTTTGTAACTGATTGTTACGCTCGCCCTTTTCCATCGATAGGAGTCGATGCAACACAGTCACGATTGTGCATGGCTTTCCAATTGGAAACAATTCAACTGGGTCCACGAAGACTGCATTTAAGAAATAAAGGAGACAATTAATCATGTCGGCCGACCAATTCTGAGGCATTAAGGACTTCGTGTGTTTTTGTTTTAAACTGTCTGATTTAACCGGAAACTTCGATCTTTAATTTGTGTTCTCAATTACGAAACAATTTAATAATATTACTTCCCACACCCTCAAACATCGTTGCATGGCAGCAAACAGTTAGCTCGTGTGCCGAAATTGTTGATAATGCGCGGTTGCATATTTCTCGCCCTACATCTAAACACACGCCAAGTGTTTCGCCGCCAATTAATAAGTGGATCATCCCATTGTAGACATCCGATTGTTAAAAAATGGATTGTTAATGATAAAAAGGCGGCTCACTAGCAGACATGAGTCTGGTAAAATGAAAGTTAAAGGCTCAATGTCCACCATTCATAGTGAGAAAGATGCGTCAATAACGTTGTTTTTATGTTACTGACTAGTTAGTAACTAGTTAGCTAGTAACTAGTAACTATAGTAACGCTGGTCCCATGTTAAATCCCATAGACTTATTGGTAGCGCAAAATTGAGAAGGCCTATACGTAGCTGAACTTTTGCACACGGATGCATGGTGATCTGAGGATGGTCCTTTTGTTGGTTTGGGGGTTGTAGGGATGAGGACAAATGCGTGGGAGAGTTTTGAAATTCGCCACCAGCAAAGTTAAATTTCGTTTCTTTTCTAAGTTGCAACCGAAGATGTCAAGCAACAATGGCTTGAACGATCAACACTGGTCCTTAGATTTTTTATAAAAGCCTGGACGAACTAAAAACTGAACTGTAACGAAGGACAAAAAACATTAACGTTGCCGTGGATTGCGTAAGAATAAAGGGATGCACGTTAGATGATGGTTACGGAACAATAATAACCCAAAAATAAAATGCTTCGCGTTCTGCTGTTTTAGTAAAGGCGACCTTCGGGGGTTTCTGCATGACTAAATGTCAACGAAATCTTGAACAATTAAGGGGAAGATGCACGGATAAACAAAACAACGGAAGGGGATGCGCTGCTTGAGTGAGCGAAGCAAACGAAATCAGCGATTGTTATCCAGTGTGTGCAAAAATGGGATTGAAGCAACTTAAGCATGTGAAAAATCGGCATACAACAAACTAAGCCGTGTCAGTTTGGCTAATCTAACGGCTAATTGGCAATAGTAAATTTGAAAATTATATATATGAAAATTTATAGAAATAAAATCCTCTAGAAAAAAGGTACAGATGAAGATAAGACGGTGTAACCTTCTGTACGTTCACAGTCCTATGAAAGTTCTCATATCCCCCCAAAACCAAAACTGGTAGAAAAACCCGCGTAGTTTCCAAAAACGATTGGCCTTTGAAAGTAGTGAT
>JAHWFP010022568.1:12823-24843 GCA_023313725.1 Lithobius niger | reverse complement strand
ATGAGATCTTTTCTACAGTGAAACCAAAAAAAAAGTATGATAATAAAAATAACGTAGTGTAGTAAAAATTGAATTTTAGTACCTACGGAACATAAGAGCGATTGTAGGTCTATTCATCCGTTTTTCCGTAAAAAATACTTAATAATATAAAAACACTTAGGTGTAGAGTCTCGCACAACAAATACAGTTTTACATACAACTTCACAGCCATTCTATCCATCTCACCATCTACACAACATTATCCATTTCGTATTAATTTTTAGAGATTGACGTTAAGCGTTGAACACGCAGTATTCTGTAATATTAAGGAATTATACAACGTTAGAGCTGTAACTCATGGATATTCGTTCCTGATCCGTGGTTGAGGAGGAAGCTGTGGCAATAACGTTAAATTGGAGTTCGAAGTTTGTGTGGTGGAGCAGTAGAAGCTTAGACTGAGTGTATGACTGTATAGAGCAGTGACACGACATAGTATTATTGTATATAACTCTATGCTGGAGCCTTAATGGGTTAGCTGCAAGGGGCACTGCAGAGAGAAACAGAAGGGCGTCTTACTGAAGCCGATTCTGTGAAGAGTGATTTCTTAGACCTAAAACGCGCGATTTTTGTTGTTGGAGAAAACAACGTTATTTTAAGCCTAAGAAATCTGCTTTTCCATTGTTTTTCCGTCCATTTTTATGTAGTGCACCTTGTAGTTATGCCGTCCAAAACCCATACAGGTGCCAATATGGCGGCAAATGTCACTGCTCAGGAGACGAGTTAATGTCTTTGGTTTGCAGTGTGGAAAAATGAATGAAATGCATGAAAAGATACGTGAAAAATGCATGAAAAATGTGGAAAAATGCATGAAAAGATGCATGCCACTTTTCGTTACGTTGATGTTTTTTATTGGGGTTGAACAATGGGCGACGTCCCTTTTATGTTACCTGTTGATTTACCATTGAATTGGAATAACTGTTCAGTGCTACAAATGGGCAATGCTGGGAAGTGTTTTAAAGTGAAGTGCAGGGTAAATTAGTAGATTGTTTTATTTTTAAATTAATTTCTTGAGCCTTAAGTTAAAGTAAGTAACGCTTTTCTCAAAACGGACCGTGTTATAAAATAATACCTGCTTTCATCAACGGCACCAGAAGGCAGCCCTTGCCAGGTGCTCGTAGGAGGCGAAATTTGAAATAAAAAATGGCGGCATTGTTACCATGGTAATAGCGACATTACCTGCAGAAATTGACGAAATGGGCGTGCGTGAGCAACATCCGAAGTTGAAGAACTTATTCTGTGTTCGATTCAAGCCCTATATAGTTCGTTACAATGTATGCGAACCGCAGAGGAAGCTTCAGCCTAAGTGGCCGATCACCACGCTTCTCAGACAACAAAACCATGCATAAAACCTGGCTCCACTCGTAACGGCAACCCGTTTTAAAGTTGAATGTTGGATTTAAAAAAATTAAACTTAAACAGCCAGTTCTGATCTTTCTTAAAATTATTTTAAAATGTCCTAATCTGACTTAAGATATATTTTAAGCGATTAATTTTGTATTCTTATCATGGTCAATTTGTTTTAGTGACGCTAAATACTTTCGATCCCAATATTGCTTTGGACTCCTGTTACTTGACGACAGCGCCCTCTGGCGGGAAATCGTTGAAAGCAGGTACTAGTTTCTTCCGAGTGTTTACCGTTGTCAGAGAAAGAGCGGCGTTACCTTCTACCCTGGTGTAACGTATTAACAGACCTGCCCAGCAACGTCAGAATATATTCCTGTTTTCGCCACATCTGACAACATTTTGGACGACGGGACTTAATCGGTTGTAGGATTCAATCCCGAGTGTACTTGATTCGGATCGACCATTCTGATATATTCGGTTGGTCTTCCTCACCTAGTGCGTGGTCCATTGAAACATCTTAAGAAGGTTATAGATAGAGAGTGTATTGGCGCTTTTTTTGTTATCTGTTTGGTGACGGGATAACGTTGACGTTTAAATGCAAACACATATCCAGATAAAACATGTATGAGCATGGCGACCACTAGACACTTGTCTTTTACAGCTAAGGTCTTTTCGCTATTTCAGCCATCTGAGGATAACTTACAACGCGATAGAAAAGGCTGAAACTTGTTTGATCGGGAGACTTTGGTCTCTGACATAGTAAAAGTCACTATTTGTGACACAGCTTAACGTTTTCTTAAGGAAAAAATAGTTCGACTAATGTAGATATTTGCCTAATTAAGACACACGCTAGTATGTTGCTCGCCAAGATAAATGATAACACCTATGCAGACAAAATGTATATGAGTATGACGACCACTAACATTTGTTTTACAGCTAAGGTAGTTTGGCTGTGTTTAGGCATCTCAGGATAAATAACAATGCAACAGACAAGAGAATTCTTGTGATATTTGGCATGTACTGGGTTATAGGCGATGGTGATGCGGAATTATAACAACCAATCCAACCACAGTAAATTAAAGCCATAGGGCGAGCAATAGAGCATGTTTATTATATTCACGGCAACAATGAGAAACGGGGCCCATGTTCATTCTTTGCTTGGTAGCAGTGAAAAAGGAAGGGCGCTAGGCAATGTGAAGGGTAATGTCGATTAAAGAGTAACAGTCAGTAACAAACTATGTGGGCCCCAAAAGAAACAACAGCCGACGCGCCAACAAACGGTGCAGTTAGCAGCATGGCTTCCTACTAGAGAGTGATGGCTCAACAAGAGTTAAATAAATACTGAAAATGCAGTCCTATTTACATTAACTTTTGGAATTAATGTAAGATTACCTGAGAGTGGAGGCTGTGTCAGTACGGCTCAGCAGTAGAACCTCGGGCTTTGGCTTCAAAGGTCGTGGGTTCGTTTCCGCACTCATTTAAGTCCAAATGGCAACGTAAATAGGTTTGCATCTGTGTTTATTTAAGAGAGTTTAGCTGTTGTGAATGTACACGAGTTCGATAACATCACCAAGAAATAATTTAGGTTTCAGGCAGCGTACGTAGGCACAACTTAAAGAAACTCTTCTTGAAACTGTCACTCAGATAGGTATACAGAATGGGATTTATGGCAGAGTTAGCAGTGGAGAGACAATCTGCGAACACAATATACACCGCCTCCCAGACACTTTGCTCTTGCTTTGCTGGCTCGAACACAAGAGCTACTTGTCCAATCCAGAAGGGCAGCCAACAGAAAACGTAGACAATGATGATTGTCAACACCAGTTTAGTAACTTTGTGGTGAGTATTCTTCTTATCTTCAGAGTTGTTACGTGGTCCAACTTGATGGAGCTCGCGAGTCACCAAACTGGAGAATACAGACATTAAGACAAGCGGAATAGCGAACTCTAGGGCAAAGGAGGACAGAATAAAGACTTTTCCTCCGTCTATCTGGTCACTGTGTGGCAAAGCGATGCTGCATGTGGACATGCATGGTGTTGCAAACTCATTGGCATACATCACCACTGGCACCATCATGACAAATGATATTGTCCAGCCAGTGATGCACACTACTTTTGAAACGAATGTGGTGCGGTACGACATTGATTTTAAGGGATAACACACAGCTATGTATCTGTCCAAACTCATCACCGTTAAAAATTTGCTGCTTGCAAACCGATTGAGTGACACGATCATGACATACACTTTGCACATTGCATTGCCAAGGGGCCAAGACCCAACACCCATAGTCCATAGTAGAGGAACCACATTGGAAAGGAGAAGAATGTCAGCCACTGCTAAGTTCAGGATGTATATGTTCGTGACTGTGTGCATCTTGGAATTTTGCAGAATAGTGTAGATGACTAAGATGTTGCCGTATAACCCCACCATCACCACCAGACTG
Organism: Lithobius niger; assembly: GCA_023313725.1. Lineage (NCBI taxonomy): Eukaryota > Metazoa > Arthropoda > Chilopoda > Lithobiomorpha > Lithobiidae > Lithobius > Lithobius niger. Next base: position 21,017 of record JAHWFP010022568.1, on the reverse strand, counting down.
TAGAACACCATGGGGACCACAAGCATCATGTTCATTTCACGTGGTTCACAGAAAGGGAATACAGAGTCCGTGCAGTTATTGTCAGCGCAACAGTCTGTCATGACCCCAGAAACGTTGCACGAGTGCGTAAATTCGTGTAAGGAGTCATTCCTCATAGCCACATCTGCAAAATTACGAAATAGCAGTCGTGGCCACATCTGCAAAAATACGAAAATATGATACGTGTATGTATAGTGAATGTCCTTAGTGGTCCTCAAATATCAATCATAACGTTGGAATCAACACTACACCAGTTACGATATCATCTTCAGCATGCTTTTAAATTTTATCGATACTGCAATGTATGCTTTAACATCTCTTATTATTTCAGCAAGCAAATGAATAGTCCTAGAAATTTAAGCCGCTGCCGCCACCACCTCTAGGTGATATTCATTCACAGATTTGTTGGTTGAGGCAAAGGTCGATATTTCCTTTACTGAAAAATCTTGGTGGCATTCAGACTTACCGCAGTTGAGATATAAGTTTCTAGAAAGTTTGTGTGAGTCACCATTGTGTAATTTTTTTGACTCTCAGAAGAGATGGCAGCCCATCATTGACAAAGCTAATATTCCGGTGGAGGAAAAGTTAAAAGTCTCTGAAATTTTAAAGAAGCATTCAAGTATTTTTCGTGATGAATTAGGTAGCTGCAGGGCTGCTAAAATACATATTGGTGCAACCCAACACTTAGCAGGCCGATTTATGCGAGACCATTTCCGGCTAATCCGGCTAAGTTGCATGAGTTACATAAAGCTATTGCTATGACGCTTAAGGAAGATCGTATTGAGCGATCATCAAGCCCCCATTCTAGCCCACGTTTTTTTTTAACAAAAAGCAGAGGGGAGGGGGTTATCTATTTTGGGTGGATTTTACAGTGGTAAATGGGGCCTGACTCTTATGCACCTGACTCTTACTGACTCTTATGCACTTCCGTCGATTGATTTAATATTAGCACAGGAGTACCCCTGAATTCAGAACCACAATTGATCTGAAATCGGCTTACCACCAGATTCTCCTTGATTTAGCTTCACGATAATTGACTGCTTTTAGCATTCCTTGGGCTTGCTACCATGGGAAATATATTATATTTGGACTAAAAAATGCAAGTGTTCCAGCGTATGATAATTGATGAGGAACGACAAATTCCAGGGTCTGTTTCTTTACCAGAACGATTTGATTCTGGTATCTGATTGCATAATCAAGCATGGAGAAAACTAGATTTTGTACTGGGATGTCTGGTTTAGCAAATTTAACTGTTAATACCAAACAATTTCATTTGTGTTGCTCTGAGACACATGTTCTTGGATTTATTCTGTCTGAACAGGGTATTTTGTCAGACTCCATGAAAAGCGAAGTATGCGCGAATATGAAGTCGCCCACCAAACTTAAAGAACTGAGATCATTTTTTTGGGGGGTCACAGGTTTTTTTCACCACAACGTTGAAGGGTACTCAAAGCTGGATCTAGTGTACTGAAGTAGCATTGGAGTAGGGATGGCGAGAAAGCATTTCAGTTGTTAAAAGAGAAACTTGTGTCTGCCCCCATTTTTGCCCAACCTGACTTTAGTCTAGTCTACCAGTCATCATTAGATGTGAGAATAGTAATTTTGCTCTTGGCACTGTACTATTGCAAGAAGGTAAAAATGGACCACGTGTCATATGTTATGCAAGTAGAGCTCTACAGGAGGGTGAAATTGAGATGGCGGCCATGGAACGAGAAGCACTTGCGATTCTGTGGTCAGTTGAGCTCTTTCGTCTGTATGTGAAGAGTACTAAGTTTACGGTCATCTTTGATCACTGATCTTTAGAATGGCTTAGAACTGCAAAAGATCCTACTAGATGTTTAACTCGATGGGCCTAGCGCTTACCCTGCTATGACTTCGATATTAAATACCAAACTTGAACGTCAAACGCAGTTGGTGACTGCATTTCTTGACAATCTTTGCTTTTGTCAACTGGTGTTTTAGGAGAAGATGATCAGAATATGATTTAGGACGCTCAGGCCACTGATCCCATTATTAAACTTGACCATTCCTTCATTGTTGACGGTACAAAATTCCCTACTGGTTCATTAGGTAGAAAGGCTAGAAGGATTTTTCATAGCGCTACCATTGAAAACGGAGTGGTTGGTCGTCATTTTTGCGATAAGCTCGGGAATCTAAGTTTAGGATCCTAGTGCCGGCTACTGAACGTGCGAGGCTCATAGTTAGAGCTCACCATAGCCCTGCCCTAACCCACCATGGGGTTACCAGGACTGTTTTGTACCTGAAACGATTCTGTACTTGGTTTAATTGGTATGGCTCGTGACATTGCTTCCTATATACGACGTTGTCACAAATGCCAAGTGACAAAAAATGACCGCACCGGTCGTAAGGGGGCCATGGGTGCATCACCTATCCCCCAGCTTCCAGGGGATGTGTATTGCCTCGCTTTATCTGGCCATTTCCCAAAAGTAGCAAGGGGAGCCGTTTTCTCTTAGTACTAATGAATATCTTAACAAAATTCCCCGAGGTTTTCGCGTTAAAGAACGCTAAGGCAACTACCGATGCTAAGGTTCTTCTGCGCGAGGTCTTTTTCAGGTATGGGGCTTGCCGTAAATTAGTGAGCGATAACGGGAAATCGTTCTTGAATTCCTCGCTTTGGTCTCTTTCTAGGTTATTTAACATCAAAGCAAAAGTTCCTATCTTTTTATGCTCCTTCGGGTAATCACTCAGAACGCCTTATTGGCACTGTGAAGACACTAGTAAGGGCTAGACTTGGAGTAAATCAAAAGAAGTGAAATGTAGATTTGAATTTGATAGCTATGGAACTCAGAGCGGTCAACTCATCAGCTATGGGTTTTAGTCCTGCTTTACTTCATCATGGTAGAGAGCTCATGATTCTGGGTCAGTCCGATTTAAAATCATAACACTGATCTTGATAACAAAGCCACAGTGTGGGCTTCACAGCTTGCAAGCAGCCATCACTTTGGCTCGAGATGCATTTCAAGAACAGCAAGAAAAACACCGTTCCTCTGATGACGAGATGAGGAAACCTTTCACCTTTTTGGTGGGTTCTGAGGTCTTAAAACAGAACTCACTTCAAAGGCTTTAAGAAAAAAATCCTAACGGCTGAGCTTGCATTGTGCTGGTAAGGACCTTACGTGGTGTATGAGGTTGTCACTCCTTTGACGTATCGGTTGGAGGACAATGTGATTGGTAAAAAGTTGAAAGGAACATACCACCTTTCGCAGCTTAAACCTTATATTCGCTAGTGTGAGTAACTTTAATGGATTCTTTTTTCTCCTACTATTGTTGATCGTTTGAGTCTTTGGTGTGGTAAGCTGTATGGATTGTAGGTCACTTTTGTCCTAGTTATAGGGGACGTGTTCCTACCCTGTGTCCGAGGTGAACTCCATGTGTTTGTAGTCAAAGCTCAAAAGAGTTCGTTGAGCTCAAAAGAGAGCTTGTCTTTATTTCTGTTTCCGAGGGAGGGGGGGGGGGGGCCCGAATGTGTCAGTTATCGTTGCTTGTGTTCTCAGAAGCGAGTTCAGTTTTAAGGTATTCCGAGGTGGAAAACATGTTTGTCCTTGTTCTGTGTGTGTGCGAAAGAGGACACGTTTTTATTTGGTGTGGCATAAAAGTTTTTGTTAAGCAATTTTGCATTTTTGTGTTTTTTTGTGTTTAATTTTGTGTGTGAATTTGTTAGTTAACTTGTTGATGAAAGGTCCATAAGTTTCATTCTGTGGAGACACTGGATCACTGGTAGGGAGGAGACGAAATTCCTTTTTTACGGGTTAAACTAACGTAATTGAAATCATAACCCAATAATGATCTCAGCTATTTGAGTAAAAATTTGTGTTTTTCTTTCGTCTTGTTTATAATGTGGTTAAGAACTTGAATTTTGTCGTGAAATGCTGGGAAATGGATTGATTACGGTACCTTTGATTGATCTTTTAAGCATTTTCTGAATTGGGAGTGTTTAACCATGGTGTTGTGGTAAATTTTATTTTCTGCCTTGTTGTGAGGAGAAGGCAGTACAGTGTTCAAACTTGTTTCACACTTTTTTTTGAAACTGTATGATAGTGGAGTGTGACGTTTCTTAGGAATTTCTCCTCTCTTAGGTGAGATTTCTTGACCAGTTGCTTGCTCATTTTTTCCCTCACCTTGTTAATCGAAACTGATTTATTTAAATCAAATTTAACTTTTAACACATGTGGTTATCCTAATTTTTCGACTCAGTATTAATTTATTTTATGTTTGGATTTAAGGAAAAACCACTTACTTTTGAAAAAGAAAGTTTTTTGGGGGAAATCTTTTTTTCAAACTTCCTGATTTTTTGACGGTTTGAAAGCTCTCTCTAGGGTTTTTTTTTTATTTTAGAAGAAAAATGGGCACACTTTTTTATCATGGGGGGGACTTCTGTCATGTCTTTCTTTGGCTTCACTGCCTCAGACTTGCCTTTGGTTTGCTTGTGTACTCTGCGTGGGTATGATTGATACTGGCGTTTCACGGTGTAACTGCTGCTTATGGCCTTGAGACCATCATTATGTTATGTTATCTGCTTATTCTATTATTAGTAAAGGCGGTAGCGCTACCGCCTTTACTGTAAGGTTTTACCTCGGTCTCCAATGTTAAAGCCGAAATTACGATGCTTAATTTCTCCGCTACCTTTTAATACTTTCCACTCAAATTTAGTATATAAGCTTTGTTGGACTTGGTGAACATGTGTACCGACTTTTATTAGTTTCCGATTTGTCACTTCGGAAATCTGGACTTGAGCTGGAACCGTGAGTTTCATTTTTGGCTTCGACTTCTTCTTGTTATTTGGACACGTTTGTACAAATGGTCTTTACAGACTAAACCATTTGTCGTAGAAAGTTGGTACGTAGCTCATTTGAAAGAACTGCTTCCGGAGATGTGCCCTTTATAAAAATAGAAATTTCGATTGGTCGTCCCGTTCCGGAGTTACGGGGCCCTGAACGATCAGTTTTATTGTTATACATTGTTTTAAACATCGTTTTATGCAACAATGCCAATCAGCAGACGCCAGACGGAAAGCGTAAGAAAATGCTAACAATGCTGGTGAGCCAACAATTTACCCGCGTGTGAAGAGGAAGCATTATCCTTATTGCGAATAGACTTATATATAGACACACGCTAGTGTGTCGCGCCAAGTTAGGCAACAAACATCACAACAAACATCACATCAATTCAATTGTCGAGGTTGTAAACCATTGTAGCGCGACGCCATTGCGTCAGTGTCTTATATCTTGAAGCATAGTTGGGCACATTTTTAAGGTACTTGGGGAAAAATAATAATGCGTTACAAAAGCTTAAATTGTGTTGAAATCATGAGCAATGACCCACCTGACAAAACTTAACTCGTGTTTGAATGCCAGCTATGCTGCTTTCAATGCAAAATCTGCCCCTCAATAACGTTGAAAATGTGTTACTAGCTAGCTAGCTAGCTAGCTAGTCCGCTTACCATCATGTTAAATCCCATAGGGTGATTATTCATCGATTCCGAGATTACGGGAAGGCTTCCAGCTATGAAATTGGACGAATGAGTGCACTACAATACGAACTGCGTACCTTTTATGGTTTGGAGCCTGGGGGCGTAACAGGGATGGTGTGGGAGGGCGCGTAAGTACGAAAATATTGTTATAACCATTGTTAGTATTGTCGGCTTCGTCTCTCATTGGACGGCCAAAGTTCGGACAATGAGAACGTGTATACTGACGTACGTGCCGAGGCACACACTAGTGTATCACAATAAATCTAAATAACGTTGCAAAGAAATTGTATTTACGTCCAATTAACGAAAATTAAACCAAGTGTAAAAACAAAGCAAAATAAACAAAGCCAAAAACTGGTAAGGATGCCATCAAGTTGAGAGTGGTTCGGCCCTTCAAAGGAGTGATATCAACACACCAAAACTAACTAAATACAACAAATTACAACAAAATTAAAACCAAACCAAAAACCAATAAAAAGGTGATTAAGTTGAGAATGGTTCGGCCTCTAGGTAAAAGGTAGTAGCAAAGTGTTGAAAACCAATTTCTTGTTGACGTGGCACTTTATTACTCATCTGCACGGTAGTGGAGTTGAGTCAATACACAATTAAAAAAAAGGAGTGATATCATATCAAAAACCAAAACTGGTAAAAGGGGCCGCCAAGTTTCGAATGGTTCGGCCCTTCAAAGGAGTGATATCAACACACCAAAACATTCGCCAACTAATCGCACCGAATAATACTTTGGACGTTAAATGAAAACTTGAACATTGCTACCGAAAGTAGCAATGTTCTAGTTTTCATTTACCCTTCGAATTATTAAGCGGTGGAATTAACTTGGCGAATGTTTTGGTGTGTTGATATCACTCATTTGAAGGGCCGAACCATTCGGAACTTGGCGGCCCCTTTTACCAGTTTTGGTTTTTGATATGATAATGATTTCACGTCATTCTCCCGTATTAAAGCTAAAGTGTACGTTGCCCATTTGTCTTGCCGTCCTATATTACAAATACGGATAAAGCCGCTGAATGAAGCTTCGCTCGCTCATTCAGTGCCTTTTGCAACGAGTGCAGACAACCAGCTTCGTATGTCAAAGTAACAATAATTTGCCGAGCGCGGTCTTCTCAGCGCCAAGTATTACATTACGTCATGCACGACTTTACACACGGTACGGATCGCTCAAACTGAAGTGATAACCTGGGAGGGGGGGGGGGAGGGTTGAGTAGCTGGAAGGAGAATGTCCTTGTATGTGAGGCATCATACGGATATGCTCGTTTCAATGAATTTTAAGAACGTATCGCATGATTTAATGACTTGCCCTTGACTGATATGCTACCGAAACTAAGCCAACTTCTGTGAGTGAATGGATGCTTGATATAACTCGAATCATTATCGTAAAAACTTAATGCCGCTAAAAGTTAATTACGTGGTTCTCAGGAACGCACGTATGGTTTTCTTTTCTGAGCACATGAAATGTTTAAGCGATAGTAAAAAAAAAAACTGTCCGAATATGCATCAACGCTTTCACCAAACACTTCCTGGAGCCGATGACTTCGTGAGTCCAAGTTCCATTTAAATGACGGCTTCGATACTAATCTAAAGGCTTTTCATAGACGTGTCACAACTCAAAAATTAGATCTAAAGAAAGAATTTTACCGAAGGTGCAACATTTGCTCTCTCAACATGGCTTAACTTTGTATTAAAACATTGATATGATACTCCCCAACAAAATGTAAGCTGCTGGAGTTGTTTTGTGTGGTAAAAAATAAAAGCCATCGCTCACATCTGACAAATCGTGAATAAAAAGTAAAAACAAACACAAAAAATACCGCGCGCCCACGTCATTTTTTTTTTTGGGGGGGGGGTTCCACTCGTGAGAACCGTTTAATTAAATGTTTGCGGCCGAAAGCTAGTGATAACAACCATTTTGGTATTAAAAGTTAACCGCAAACCCCGACTACTCAATATATCCCAATATGTCGATCAGAGAGATATTGGCCAGCCAGAAGAGAATGTCCACTGAAAGAAATAACATCTAGAAGCGTGCTAGCACTTCACCCATCAAGTTAGTTATAAATGGTTAGTGCATATTATTTTATTGGCGTTCAGTGGCATCGTATTGTTGGCGTCACTGTTGTATTAAATCAAACATATGTCGCATTATCTGAGCGAAGGCTAGTGACTCCGTCAATTTTTTTTTAGGTGTTGAACACTACATGCTTATGACGAGGCAAAATATCAGAAAGTTGGGGAAATCGTGTATATCTGCGGCGTTCAGCTGAATAGATTAAATTTTTTATAACATTACAGTAATTGTAATAAATAGTTAAATACTAGCCTAATGCTGTTCTTGTTGTAATATAGCAGCCACTATACTGACGGCCCCCCCCCCCCGTATGCAACAATTAATATTTTGATTTGTTTGTAACTATGACTTATAAAGTTGTTAAAACTTCGAGTTAATTTACAAGCAATAAATTAATAACATTAGTAATAACGTTTTAGTAGGTGCTGTACATGTTAAAGAAATGGAAATTTGCTGTTGGTTGCATTGTTGCTTCCTTTAAAATGGCAGTATATCACCGATTGAAAACCGAAAGAAAATACCGTGGCGCCATCTAGCGGCAGTAATTTTGTTAATCTTTACAAATCTCCCAGGTGCACGAG
>JAHWFP010022568.1:0-12723 GCA_023313725.1 Lithobius niger | reverse complement strand
CCCCCCCCCCCCCCCCAAAAAAAAAGACAATGGGAAAACCGGAAGGGATCTGTATGAACCACTAATACCTGACCCAAATATCATAAGCACAATCAACAACAATAAATAAACACGATGTGGCAACATGGGCGCTAAAAACACTTTAGAAATGAAGGGAGATCAGTCTCTTTTAGTCCTTTTTAAAATTTTTACAGACTGGGCGAGGCCAACAGCTCGGAGGGAAGACTACTCCACGGGTATACCACACATTAACAACGAAATTTTTAGTGCAGTCCTTTTTAGTTACTGCAACAGTGAGTTTCATGGGATGACCCCACGTTCCCACGTATTTTAGAAAATAGCTTGGGTTCAATATCGACGAGTCCTCGCAGAATGGAGAAAGTGAGAGTTAGGTCCGCATGAAGACGTCTTAATTCAAGCGATTCAAGGCCTAGATCAGTTAACCGCTGCTTGTAAGACAGATTATAATATAATCTGATATAATATAATAAGATATATTTTGTGAAGGATCTCTGTACAGATTCCAGAGAAATTTTCACTCAAGACTTGAGGAGGTCGTGGCTTGTTTGTTTCGTTGAAAGAAATACCGTTGTGTATTCCTTCGCTTGGTGAAAGCAACTGATAGATATTACTAGATAGCGCTAGATATTGCCAGATTCTGCAGACTTTCAATCAGTGATATAGTGCCACCTTAGAACAATATGGGGCCATCTTAATACTGAACATTATTGTTCCTTGCGCTTTCAGTAACACTTGCTTTCACAGAACGATAGGTTTCGAAACTAAAAATCATAAAGAATTACCCTCAGGAGTACTATACGTCGCAAGAGCGGTTCAAGGGGCCGGAAATATTAAGCGTAGAGTGCCACAAGCTAGGAAAATTAATTGCTAGAAGTCCTCACTCTAGCAAACTAAAAAAAAAATTAATATCTCCGTTCCTATTCAATATTTTTCGACCAAACTTCGCCAAAGAGTAGATAACTGGGCAGTGGTAAAAATAAAACGCCACCAAAAAAAAAAAAAAAAAAAACTACAAATTAAGTGATATTTAAAACAAAACCCACAAGGGTGAAAGAACCCACCAAGTTTCAGTCAATGAAATCAGTGACATCAGAGCAAAAATGGCTGCCACCAAGTTGCTACATTAGTTGCCAAGCTAATCCCACCAACTATTACTTTCACGTCAAATGACAAATTTGAGCTTTGCTACGGGTTGTAGCAATGGTCAGGTTTTTCATTCTAAGAGTCACTGAGATTAGCTTGGCAACTAATGCAGCAACTTGGTGGCAGCCATTTTTGATCTGGTATATCACTACTTTCATAGGCTGAAACTTGGCGGGTTCTTTCACCCTTGTGGGTTTTGTTTTACATATAGTTTTACGTACAACCTAAAAGCTATTCTTTCCATCTCAACATCTACAAAACATTTTCCCCGTTTCTTTTAAATTTTTAGTGAGTGATGTTGAGCGTTGAACACAGTATAGAGCAATGACATTTGCCGCCATATTGGCACCAGATTGGCACCAGTATGGGTTTTGGAGGGCATAACTACAAGGTGCACTACATAAAAATGGAGGGAAAAACAACGGATGAGCCGATTTCTTAGGCTTAAAATAACGTTGTTTTCTCCAACAACATAAAATCGCGCGTTTTAGGTCTAAGAAATCACTCTTCGCAGCATCGGCTTCAGTATGACGCCCTTCTGTTTCTCTCTGCAGTGCCCCTTGCAGCTAACACATTAAGGCTCCAGCATAGAGTTATATACAATAATACTACATCGTGTCACTGCTCTATACTGTGAAACTAAGGAAGTATACAACGTAAGAGCTGTAACTCGTGGATATTTGTTCCTGATCCGTAGGTGAGGATGAGGCTGTGGAATAACGTTACATTGGAGTCAAACTTAGTGTTTTTAGTTTATGTGGTGGCGCAGTTGAAGCTTATACTGAGTGTATGATTGTAGAGCAGACGAGTTAATGACTTTGGTTTGCAGTGTGGAAAAGATGCATGACACTTTTCGTTACATCGATGTTCGTTATTGGGGTTGATCACCCTTTTATGTTACCTGTTGATTTATCATTGAATTGGAGTAACTGTTCAGTGTTACAAATGGGCAATGCTAGAAAGCGTTTTAAAAATGTACCGCAGGGTAGATTAGTAGGTAGTGACGCTTTTCTGAAATCATGTCAGAAAATAGTACCTCTTTCACCAACGGCACCAGAAGACAGCACTTGTCAGGTTCTCGTAGTAGGCGAAACTTGAAATAAAAAATGGCGGCGTCATTGCCATGGTAACCATTGTAATAGCGACAATACCTGCGGAAATTGTCAGGCAGCTCGTGGCCTGAGCTACCAAAGTCGGATCCTTGCTGCCGAATTGTCGAGCCAAGGGAACAGAGAATGCCGGAGCGTCAACGAAGCGATGCTCAAGTAGTAAATTCGCTTTAAGAGGCCTCAAAATAAGGGTCGGCTAGCAGAGTGTGCTGTTTCGCCTACCTCGGCTTCTAGCTAAAAGATGGAAGTTGACCAACTTAATAGCTACTGCGAGGTTGGTAGGAATTAGCGCGCCGTTAACATTCGAGGACAAATGGATAGAATACGCCAATCCGCAGTTAGTCTCAGTAAGGCCGCCCGCGCACTGAGCGACTTGGCCGCGCGGCCAGGTTGCTGCAGCCAATGAAAATTATTAGTGCGTGGTTTTACATTAACGGTAAGATTCTCATTGGCTGCAGGGACCTGGCTGCGCGGCCAAGTCGCTCAGTGCGTGGGCGGCCTTAAACAAATTGCAGTTATTGACCCACAGCAAAGTTTATTCTCCGACAGCTTCAGGTTAGGGAAAATTACATTCTGGATGTTTACACGTTCCCTATCTTGCATCATCTCCTCCTTAAGTTTCTCGATAGAAATTGTCAACGGTTTTAGAGTGTCTACTTGATAAACCCATTCACGGTCGGCCTCAAATGCCGGAGGTTGAAAGCTAAGTTAAACATTTTCTTAAAAGTCCGTCACTTCACCTGTAATTGAATCCGTCTCTTCTTACTGAGCATCCACGGTCCATCGGAGTCCTAGTATTAGTCCATCCGGACAATCATTTTTCGGCATTACGCCTACAAAATGGCGACGTTGACAGCAACACGTCAGCCTCTCCCCAAAATCAAAAGGAGGAAAAAAAACTTAAAGGAGCGTGACGTAATATAGGGGGCTTTGCGCCCAACAGTGATTTGATTTGATTTAATTTTTATATGAGTCCTAACGGGCCCACAAACCATACACTCAAATGCTAACCTTCCTTACCCTACTTAACCTAACCGTAATCCTACGCATAATGTCACCATAACTCTAGTTCCAACGCCACACCGTAGGCAGAACAATACGTGAATGACAACCAACAATAGAAGTCCGCGACGTAGATCGCATTTCCACTATGAAATCACTTGAAACATCAGCCCAACATTCCCACTTTGTACAAAATTTCGGGATTAACAGACAACGAAGCACACACCACAGGTAGAACGTTACGCGGGCGACATTCACTGAAACTAATTGACATCACCCTAACTTTCCACTGTGCACACAATCCTGGGATTGTCATTTCATGAAGCATCTTCACAAGCTGATAACAACACCCCACGCAGAGGAGCAAGAGGAGGAAGCAGCAAAAACCGCGAACCGTCAACAAAGCTCCAACCACCTACATAGTAAAGCGGTCCGTAGCCCTGCAGAAGCCCAGTACTCTACGGTAGCCTACCCTTCCCTTCTGTACATGAGAAACAATGAGAAATACAATGCCCAAGAAGAGATTACATTGCCAGTGGTTGTTGCAGAGTCTCAATAGAGTAAATCTCAGACATCAGACATTGTTACAAGGACTCAATTGTTAAAGCTTTATACCGTCACAGTATCCAGACAAACGCTATAGTCTAAGTAAGTCAACAAGTCTACTCAACTTAAGCACTACCACCTACGCCATAAGGGTGAGGGAGTAAAAATGGAGAGGACTGAAGGGTGCTGAACACATTCCTCCCAAAGAACATCCGAAGTGGAAGAACTTATTCTATGTTCGATTCAAACCGTATAAAGTTTGTTACAGTAAACGTGATCCACGGAAGATACTTCAGCCTAAACGGCCGCTCAGTACGCTTCTCGGAACACAAAACCGTGCATAATACTTGGCTCCACTTGTAACGGCTCCCCGTTTTAAAATTGAATGTTGGATTTAAACAAATAAAACTTAATCAGCCAGTTCTGATCTTTCTTAAAATTATTTTAACGTCCTATGTTGGCTTATGATTCATTTTGTATTCTTATAGTGATCAATTTGTTTTAGTGATGCTAAATAGTTTCGATTCCCATGATGCTTTCCGCTTCCTGTTACTTGACGACATCGCCCTCTGGCGGTAATCGTTGAAAACATGTACTAGTTTCGTCCGAATGTTTACCATTGTCTGATAAAGAGTGGCATTACCTGCATATTCTACCCCGTTGTAGCGTATTAACAGACCTGCCCAGCAACGTCAGAATATATTCCTATTTTCACCACATCTGGCAACTTTTTGGATGATGGGACTTAGTCGGTTGTGGGATTCAATCCCGAGTGCACTTGATTCGGATCGACCATTCTGACATATTCGGTTGGGCTTTCTCACTTAGTGTAGGATCCGTTGGAACATCTCACGAAGGTTACACCTTTATTTTGCTATCTGTTTGGTGACGGAATGACGTTGACTCCAATGATGTAAAAGAGAATTATTGTGATATATGGCATGTGCTGGGTTATAGGCGATGGTGATGCAGAATTATGACAACCAATCCAACTGCAGAATTAAAGGGATAGGGCGAGAATGTTTATTCTATTCACGGTAACAATGAAAAAGGGGGCACATGTTCATTTTTTTGCTTGGTAGCAGTGAAAACGGGATAGGCAATGTGAAGGATAATGTCGATTGAAGAGTAACAGTCACTAACAAACGAAACATTACGACATACTACGATGGAAAACTATCGCTAACAAGCTCTATCTGGGCCCAATAAAAACAATAGCCAATGGGCCAACAAACGATGCAGTGTATAACAGCATGGCTTCCTACAAGAAAGTGAACAACTAGCTGTTGTGACTACACATGAGTTCGATTACGTCTTCAAGAAATAATTTAAATTTCAGGTAAGGTATGTAGGCACAACTTAAAGAAACTCTTCTTGAAACTGTCACTCAGATAGGTGTACAGAATGGGTGTTATGGCAGAGTTAGCGTTGGAGAGACAGCCTGTGAACACAAAATAAACCATCTCCCCGATACTTGGCTCTTGCTTTGCTGGCTCGAACACAAGAGCTACTTGTCCAATCCAGTAGGGCAGCCAACAGAAAACATAGACAATGATGATTGTCAACACCAGTTTAGTAACTTGGTGGTGAGTATTTTTGTTATCTTCGGTGTTGTTAGTTGGTCTAACTTGATGGAGCTTGCAAATCAACAAACTGGAGAATACAGACATTAAGACAAGCGGAATGGCGAACTCTAGGGCAAAGGAGGACAGAATAAAGACTCTTCCTCCGTTTATGTAGTCACTGTGTGGCCAAACGATGTTGCATGTAGTCGTGCATGGTGTTGTAAACTCATTGGCATACATCGCCACTGGCACGATCATGACAACTGACATCGTCCAGGCAGCGATGCACACCACTTTTGTAACGAATGTGGTGCGGTACGACATTGATTTTAATGGATAACAGACAGCGACATATCTATCCAAACTCATCACCGTCAAAAATGTACTGCTTGCAAATTGTGCTAGTGACACGGTCGCCATATACAATTTGCACATTGCATTGCCAACGGGCCAAGACCCAATAGCCATAGTCCATAGCAGCAGAACCACATTGGAAAGGAAAAGAATGTCAGCCACTGCTAAGTTCAGGATGTATGTGTTCGTGACTGTGTGCATCTTGGAATTATGCAGAATAGTGTAGATGACTAAGATGTTACCGTATAACCCCACCACCATGACCAGACTGTAGAATACCATGAGGACCACATGCATCATGTTCATTTCATGTGGTTCACATAAAGGAAATGCGGAGTGTGCGCCGTTGTGGTTGGCATCATCCGCTGTCGTTATCCCGGAAATGTTACATGAGTGCGTAAGTTCGTGTAAGGATTCGTTCCTCGTAGTCACATCTGCAAAAACACGAAATAACAGTCGTGGCCACATCTGCAAAAATACGAAAACATGATACGTGTATAGTACATGTCCTTAGTGGTCCTCAAATATCAATCATAACGTTGGCATCAACACCACACCAGTTACGATATTATCTTCAGCACGCTTTTTAATTTTATCTTTACTGCACTTTATGTTTTAACTGCTCTTATTATTTCAGCAAGCAAATGAATAGACTAAGAAATTTAAGCCGCCGCCAACTCATACGTGGGTATGCTTAATGCCGACAGTTCACGATGAAACTGCTGCTTATGACCCGAGTCCGTGATTATGTTATGCTATCTGCTTATTCTATAATTTGGCAAGTGATGTTAACTATATTTGTAACTTTATTTTTCATAGATTTACTGCTCATGTGAGATTCATTCTATTTGACGCTGGCGTCATCCGCCAACCATCACAGCTTTTATTCTTGCAGCAAACGAAGGAATAAACTAAGACATTTAAACCGCTGCCAATGAATATTCGACGGTGCACACCTCTAGGTCAGAGTCGTTCTACTCGACGATGGTGCCATCCGCCATCCGTCACATCTTTTATTCTTGTAGCAAGTCAAGAGACACTATTATTTTAAATTTATTTTGATGGTTTCAGGTCGGACACCGAAAGTAAAATAAATAAATTTGCAGATGATTCCAAGATTAAAACCAAAATTCCCACACGGTCAGATCACACAGTCTTCCAACAAGATTAAAATTTGCTGTACGCATGGTGGCAATTATGGTGCCTTCAAATTCACCCTCAAAAGCCAATAATCATGCATTTAGGACTTAAAAATCCACAGTTAAATTATCATTAGGGAAATGAACTTCTAGGAACAGATACCCAAGTTACTGATCTGGGACTAAGTGTTCGTACAAATCTAAATTTCTCAATCCATGTCTCTTCCATTATACATAAGGTAAATTCCCTTTCCACTCTGATGAGCCATGCTGTAACATCGAGAGATGCAGATATTTTTTTAGGCTATTCCTGACCAACAATAGAGTATGTGGTAGATTTCTTGGTGTCCTTTTCTGAAGAAGGACTTTGTGGCAATTGAAAGGGTGCAGCGTTATTTAACAAAGAGAGTTCGCAGTCTAGGTCACAAACCATACGAACAAAGATTGCATTCCCTAACGACACGTTCCATCTGGTGGCGATTACGTATTATCACACTGTCATGGCTTCCTGTGGTTTCGCTGCCTCAGACTTGCCTTTGGTTCGTTCCTGACCTGTACGTGGGTATGATTAATGCCGGCAGTTCACGATGTAACTGCTGCTCATGACCCCGAGTCCGTGATTATGTTATGTTACCTGCTTATTCTATAATTTGGCAAGTGATGTTAACTATATTTGTAACTTTATTTTTCATAGATTTACTACTCATGTTTTAATAACTTTTAAATCTCTCATTCATTAAATCTTAAACTTATTATTGATCACCATTTAACCCATTATGCAAATTCTCTTCTCTGAATATATCTTCATGGCTTCATGGCATGGATTCCCGATTTTCTACAGACTATACCACACGCCATGGCTGTTTGCTGTGACGTGCATATCACGTGACTGGGCTAGGCCAATCAGACGGCCAAACGGCCGTTGTTCCCGTTCGTCATTGGCTAACTCATGGTGACGTCACGGCAAAGAGCTATTGGGCATGGTTTACGGCAAACTGAAGCCGTACACCCGACGACATCACGCTTCACTTTGGAGCAGAAAGTAAGATGGCTAACTGGGTCTGCTCGTATGGCGTTTCACTCGCCTTCGTTCAGTTCTCGACCCCGACCAGGCTTCTGTCCTTCCAAATTCGCCAGTTTCACCTGTAAGGCTGCTGCTGTTACGTGCTAAGACCAGACCTGAGACCTGATCAGCGTATGTAGCCATTTGGCGAAGATTTAGTGAGAACAGTATGCCGTTTCTGAAGCCATCATCGTTCTTTCGGTGGTGGAATTACCTTTTGGCCAGTTACTTACTCAATTGTAACTTTACCAAGCCCTAACCCAATTTAGCTTGCTTCACTATCAAATGTTTACTATTTTAAGTTGGCTAACATTGTGACGCTATGTACATTTGTTAATAAACGTTAGAGAATTTGTTATTGCAGGAAAGCCACTAGAATCGTTTTTTATGAGTTACTGCACTTTTTATGTACTAAGCTACTAATGCTCTTTCCTCCTTTGAACCTGGGCCATGCATCCAAACCCCCCCCCCCCCCCCACCCAGGGCAACTTCCAACAGCCATTATAACTCCCCATTCCCTATTACCAACTTCTTCCTCCCCCCACCACCCCACCCCATGAAGGAAAGTGTGACAACACTTTACAAAATTCTAAGACAAAACTATGGAGGTTATACCCTGCAAGCCAACTGCACCTTCAACATTACCAGGCTACTAGGGACCACTCTTATAATCTTGAATACCAGTAGCATTCTCATGGATTGGCCTGAAACAGTTTTTCCTCGTGTCCTACCCCTTTGGAATAGTCTTCCCAAATCAGTGGTTTTGGCACCCTCAGTTAATCTACTTAAAAATATATTTGATGCCCATATTGAAGCTACAAATCTGGACTTCGTTTGCTTCTTTCTTTAAGCAAGAAAGGTAAACACATGTTGGGCTTAGGACAGTCCTACAGTAGCCTATGATGGCTTTTGAACAATTTCTTCCCGTTATTGGGGTGACGTTTCTTATAGTCACTGAGCAGTCCGTAGACACCACATTTATTTATATGCTGACTTGCGTATTGTATCTTTAATTTTTTTATTTCTTTTTTATTTGTTTTGAGCCTTAAGTCAACCGAAGCAATTTAATGATCATTTGGCTGAACCGGCTCAAATTTTGAACATTACCAGACTTTTATATCTGGTAAAGGAAATATCTGGTAAAGGAAGGTGCCAACCCGGGGATTCGATCAGGGAAACCTCCGATCATCGTAGGGGCCGAAAGATTGTCCAGAATAGGAAGTACATCGATTTTGTTTGGTTCTGGATATATGTTTATTGTGATTTAAATAGCCTTTGGTAAACTTTCTTAAATCTTTTTATTAAATCTGCAAAATAAAATGAACTAAAACTTAACACTGCGACAATTCGACCATTTGTTTTGGGAATGAGATTGCTATCTAAATTAATTGCAAGTTTAAAAAAAAATTGTTATGTTAATGGTGTTTTTTTCAGAACTGATATGCTATTGTTGCCTTATTTTGTGAATTCTAAATTGGTATGGAGATTATGTGTTTATATATTTGTTAGTTATTTGTTGTTTTTTTTTTTACTTTTTTTTTTCCTGTCATGTAATGCTCCTTGTGAGCGAGTTGACTGTATTAATAAAGTCAAAGTTATAGTTAAGTTATAGTGAAGGAACAAACTAAAAAGGTTAGGCTACTGCCAACAAATATTCGATGTCACACATCTCTAGGTGTGCATCATTCTACTCAACGATGGTGCCATCTATACCGTCCACCGCAATCTTTTATTCTTGCAGCAAGTGAAGGAATAAACTAAGAAATTTAAGCCGCTGCCAATGAGTATTCGACGGCGCACACCTCTAGATGAGAATCATTCTATTCGACGATGGTTCCTTTTGCCGTCCGTCACATTGTAGGCATGGTCACACCCCCTCCACCCTTCCAAAAATACTTTTAAGAAGAGGGCAGATTGAGGCTTAATGGCGCGTCGACAGCTAGGTCATTAGCGTTTTAAGAAGAATTCGAATATAAGTTTGAAAATAAGATTGCCCCCAAGGGTCCGAATTTAAGGACAAAAGTAACCCCAACTAAACATAAAAAAAAAGTTCCCCAGTGTCCCGAAGGTGGCTCTGGCTTCGAAAATGTGGGTAAAGCTAGACATTTCTATTGTAGTTTTAACACAAATGTGGAAAAATAGCTTCCAGGTAAGTACCCTTGGAAAAAAACTGCTAATAAAATAATGGGGAAAAAAATAACAGAGAAAAAAAGAACTGGAAAAACAGGTCTGTTGGTGAAAAGTCTGAACAAAAGAATTTTAGGAGGAAAAATGCAGGGGACAAAAAAAATCGGGGAAAAAATTTTCTAGACTTTCAACCGGTTTTTTTTTTTCCACCAGACCTTTCGTTCCCAGGAGTTTTTTTTGGCACATATTTTTTCTCCCACCCCGCCCTTTTTAATTTGACGTGTCCTACGTTCGAATTAATTTGGTTGTGCCCCAAAAGGGGCCTCGAGCAAATCGAGTCAGACACATCTCCTCAAAAACTAGGCATATTTGGTCAATTATGATCCTACGACTTGCAGGTTGGAAGCTCAAAATGCTATTTGCTAAAGAGAATTAAATGCCTCGATTTAAAAAATGGCTCACCTCTACTATAGGTCTTTCAACGCGAAACCGTCGTCCGAAAATACACGATCTGTGGACGACGTCAGCAGATAGGTATGGTCCTAAGCCAATTTCGCAAACAAATGGTGGTGGCAATGTTTTTCAACTATAGGGAAAGTTGGGTTGAGGGTTGGTTAGAGGCTACGCGGAAAATAATCGTTCATTTTTGTGACGTCGTTGCTCAGACTATTTGTATTAATTAAAACGAAATTTTAGTATACCGTAATATTAATTTGCATTGCAGAAAAATTTAATTATTTATAGCGTCATTTTAAGAAATTTCGTTTTTGACTACGGATGAGTGTATTGCGTCATTCCGAGCGCCTTTGTACATTTGCGTCGCAAGACCAAGAGAGGAAGGCCGCCAATAAGTGTGGTACGTAGACAAATTATTTTTTTTTTACCAAACTACGTAATTGCCCGAAACTTGTTACGGAAATCCGTATTCGTATCGCAATAACCTTCGTAATGATCTGGGAAATCGATAAGCGATTTCCGAACAAATTTATAGATTTGGTTTTACATAATTATAGCCTACTTAACGCAGATTTCCGCTTAGCCGAATTGCGTGATAGTTTTATGTATTTTAACCGAGAAAACGCAAATACGCAGCTGAATTAAGTCGTGGATTTGAAAAAAAATTTATGTTAAACAAACGCGATTTGAAAAGCGCAACTCTATAGATTAAATAAGTTGGTGCTTACTAGTAGCGACAGCCGATGAGAATATGTCGCATTTCGTATCCACCTACAGCATTAAAACGTATGGCGTGTTTATTCAGTTATGTATACACTATACAGTATATACAGGGTGTCCCAAGAGTCCGAGTCCAGCCTCATAACTTTTTAAGGGGTTGAAAGAAAGTAGTAAAACTCTGGCAATGTGTGTTTGGTTAAAGGATCTACCTTTTTGTACAACCGTCATTACGCCAGCCCCCCTTGGGGGGGGAGCCCAGGGACCCCAACTCAGAAATTTCCAATGGAATGGGGGGGGGGTAGAGGAATACCTTATTTGAAAGGTCTTCATTAGGCGAGTAAAGTGTCGCAACGACTGCTTCGATACGATGAGCCCATCCGAAATGGCAACCGGTCAAACATTAGGAATTTCCTCTGCATCCCTATGTCTTACTCAGGCCAAAGACGTCGTGAAGGGACGTAGGTGGATGCAAAGTGCTTCGTTCAATTTAGTTGGATCACACCTACAACGTCTCTTGCGGTTTGAAGAAGCCCAGAGTGTGCGCCTCAGTGACCCCCCACCCCCACCCCGGGGTGGGGGGGGGGGACACTGAGGCCCACACTCTTGAGCTTCAAACCGTAAAATATGTGGGTGTAATCCAACATGAATAAAACACTAATCCAGTAGCACAGGCGACAAATCAACACACTTATATTTCCGTATCAACGAGAAATTGAAGCGATACCTTCTTCAGAGATAAAATGTAAAGGATAAAAAGTTAAAAACACCTCACATAACTGTATTCATATTTCCGCCATGTTGGCTTCGTTGCCCTGAATGCTGACACTAAAATTTGAAAATAGTAGGAATGAGTTCCCGTCCTCTTCCGTATTATTGTCTAGAGAACAGTGAAATTATTTAACAGGGTGCTAGTGTTAGATTAATACTGGCTTAGTGTTTTATTAATACTGATTCTGCACATTTTACACATTGATTGGTGTAATCCAACTATGTTGAAAGAAGCGTTTTGCATCCACCTACGTCCCTTCACGACGTCTGTGGCCTGAGTAAGACATACGGATGCAGAGGAAATTCCTAATGTTTGACCGGTTGCCATTTTGAATGGGCTCGTCGTATCGAAGCAGTCGTTGCGACACTTTATTCGCCCAATGAAGACCTTTCAAATAAGGTATTCCTCTACCCCCCACTCTATTGGAAATTTCTGAGTTCCATTGGATTCCATTGGAAATTCCATTGGAAATTTCCGCAACAAGGGGGGCGGGCGTAATGCCGGTTGTACAAAAAGGTAGATCCTTTAACCAAATATACATTGCCAGAGTTTCACTAGTTTCTTTCAACCCCTTAAAAAGTTATGAGGCTGGACTGGGGCTTTTTGGGACACCCTATATAAATATATGTGTACCCTTCTGCCGCATTTGACATAGTACGGTCATGGAGGTAGATATTCGAGAAAGGCGTTAGAAGAGCGGAAATTTCTA
>JAHWFP010022567.1:16481-44054 GCA_023313725.1 Lithobius niger | reverse complement strand
AAACTGCTGATTAAAATTAGGCCTAAAAGCTGACAATTACGCCTAAAATGTAAAATAGGCCTGAAAGCTAACACATTTTTAACCGGTTACTGCTCATATTAGTATAATAGATAGCTGTTGTAGTGCGTGATATAAAGGTGTGCGCCTCATCAGTGGAAGTGGAGGAACTGCACAGAAGACAGGTGCGACTAGGTAGTCGCTGTAGCCGCTTGCTTTTTTGTGCGTATGTAAAAACCAATCGAATCGGTGTTCCTGTGGTCGTCACAGTTCGTACTCGAGCTGGAAAAGTGTGGAATTTAGTTAGGCTGTTTTCCAGGCCGTGAAAAATGTGGAATTGTGACAGATCTTTAATATCAGGCTGGAAACGCCTGGAATTAGCTCTTTATTCTGGGAATACTGATCTCTCTGATGACCTCACTTGTCACATTCTTAGAAACACAACGCCCAACAAACCATCAAGTTCCCCAGGACGTCGGAATGCCAGAAGACCCATGCCACAAACCTGCGTTACTGTGAAGTTCCTCCATCGTAATTTTACAGGAATCAGATCGGCGGTATTAAAAGAAAATATTTGTTGCTGTAAATCGTCTCAAAAATCTCCATGCTTATTAATATAAAACCACTTAACTTGTTTCACAATTCGCCAGACAAATAGTCGCGCAACTGTGTTTCAGTCTGACTTTGTATCTGACAGTGTTTCTGGACTTTCACAAGAAACGGGAATAGAGCAGTGACGATCACGCCCTATTGGCTATAAGGCTTGCATCTGGAGAGCTAGCTACAAGGGGCACTAAAATTGAGTGAAAAACAACGGCTCATTTTAGGGAAGCCAATACTGCGATGAGGACTAAAAAAAACGTTGTTTTGCCCGTTGTTTTGTTATGTTGCGAAACATATCTTAAGGTTATAAATCGAAAAAAAATTTCACTTGCTGAAAATCGCAGCAACTACCAACAAATCTAAAAAAAATCGCACGTTTTAGGCCTAAGACATCCGCTTCAATAAGACGTCATTGTTTTTTCCTCCATGTTTATTCAGTGTCCCTTGCAGCTAGCCCAGTTACTAGCTCCAGTATAGCGTTATATACAGGGTGATTACAAAAGACGAACAGTTTGAAGCTTTTATGAAATGGAAACTATTCAACTCATTAAGTTTCGCCCAGCAACTTACTTAGATGTTCAATGTGCGCTACCTTAGTTATCCATGCGATAATCAAATTCCTGCCAAACACAGTTTAGTATATCATCGTCAATTACGAATATAGCTGCTGTTTTCCGTTGCTTAAGACCTTGTGTATTGGGTGGAAGGGATAATGGACACCTTATCTTTGACATATCACCGTTAAAAAAAAAGTTGCATGGCGTTGGATTAGGGCTTCGCCGTGGCCTAGTCAAGAGTTCCTTGTTGTTCAAGCACACA
This sequence comes from Lithobius niger, assembly GCA_023313725.1. Taxonomy (NCBI): domain Eukaryota; kingdom Metazoa; phylum Arthropoda; class Chilopoda; order Lithobiomorpha; family Lithobiidae; genus Lithobius; species Lithobius niger. The sequence continues at coordinate 42,635 of JAHWFP010022567.1, read as the reverse complement.
AAACGTCTTCTTGCATACATAACTAGTCACGGGACGGTCACGTGATGCGCATTCGAAAACTATACCGCCGCTCTGCGAAACTTGATGAGTTGCAGAACGTGACTGTGAACACCGTTTTTCGATGAGTTGTATAGTTTGCGTTTAATAAACGCTTCAAACTCTCTATTTCATTTGCAATCACCCATTAGACACGTAAATACAGTAACATTAAAACCATATCCCAACTTTCAAAATCATTGTAAGAATAATATAGTGTGTAATGTAGGCTACACACTCGCCTGCTTTCGGGGCTAAATTTTTCAGCATTATTCTAGTCAAGTCGTCTCCTTTCCGTTCATCCTATTGATGCATACACCACTTTTCAAGATTTCATATTCAAGACTTCAAGACTGGTATTTCATTTTTATTTTCAACGACATTTCCAGGTTTTCAGGGAGTAGCACGAACTACTTCTTCTTTCCCTACTTAATCTGTAGTTCTGTACTAAGCCACTAAAAGTATGGTTTTTACTATTTTTCAACGATGTCGTTCAGCCAAGTAGAATGAACCATCAGACCTATCGTGTTTTAACGTAAACTGTAAATACATGTGAATACACTGTGAAGACGATGTGTACTGACAGTACACTCAATGTGTACTTTCTCAGCCTCCACACGAACTGTGCACTGAGAGTACACAATTTGTGCACTGGTAATACACAAGCTGTGACGAGAATGTGTTCTCTCGCTGCACAGACTGTGTACTGCCAGTACACAACTCGTGTGGAGGCTGAGAAAGTACACATTCATGTGTACTGTCCGTACACATCGTCTTCAGAGTGTAAGGTTTCACGTGGACTAAACAGTACAGGAACACTGCGGTATGTGAAACCATACAGGAAAGTTTATTTGTGTTACTTTGCTGTCTTGACTTCGAATCAGTTCAACCTTATACCTTAAACGAGCTCGTTTTTGTTTTCTAATAGCGTTATTGCCGCAGCTGCTTACTGAAATTACATTTTTTAAACATTGAACCTCACTTCGGTTACTGTTAGTTACCGCCACAGCACTTCAAAAGTTGTGTATTGATTGTCATTGTACAAGACTCAAAGTCATAATAGTGTTCAGTTCTCATGGCGTTAGATGTCGGTATCTTCGCTCCCGTTAAGGCAAACGTGTCTTCGGGTCGTTTGTTCCGAGTCTTGAAGCCGGCGACTTCCCGGGTTTTATGGTTATTGACAAGCTGCCTGTCTTGATGTTGGTATGTAGGTAGGGAAGGAAAAGGAAGGGAGGGGGGAGATTTTGTGGGGGGGGTGAGATAAGTAAGGTGCGAGAGTGGGGGGGGGGAGGGCGAGAGAGGGAGACCATCCCGACCGCCATGCAGTCGGAACGCGTCGGATTCTCGTTCGTTTTGGCGATGGCTTCGGTTAATTAGAAGAGAAAAAAATGGGTCTCGGTGCCTCGAGATGGTTTCTGTCAGTGGGTCTCGAAATTATTTCACAATTAACAGATTAGACGCCCTCCTTTTTGCCGTGTTGATAGCTAATAAATGCGTTATCATCAGGATACACGCTGCCTGGTGAAGGCTTCTGGGATTGCCTCGTGTCTCGGGTGCGCCATATTTTATTGCGCCTCCCCCGCCTGACGCCGTTACCCCCGTGACCTATTAATATTTTGTCTGTCGCCTTTTGCTTGCAATAAAGGAAAGAAAATGTTTGCTCCCCGTCTCTCTCTCTCTCTCTCCCCTCGCTACTGCCTTCACCTCGGCTCGCCTGAGAATGTGCACCTTGTAATTATCGCGGGAGGATCGGTATCACCTTGCCTTTATCGCGTTGTTGGTGGCTGGAGTGTTTCCGTAGAATGAAGCAGTGGCAGCCATTTTTTCGTACTTCTGCGCAAGACTGTAAAGTTCTGAAGCATTTTTTTTTTTAAAGGACGGATATGTAAGAACTAACGGCGTTTTTTTAAACTTATTTTGCAAGCCGCCAACTTAAAGATCTTGACGGTGTTAAGGAACCAGTTGCCGTTTCTGTTCCGAAGGCTTAAGTGGAGTTTTTTTTGGTTACGAACTGAACGTATACTTCAGTTTAGTCATTTGAACGGGCAGTTTTGTGGTTCACATTTCGTCCAAATAAAACTTTTCATTCTTTCTTGAGACTCGAAGGTTAAAAGGACATACCTTCTCACTATATTCGAGCATCCTGCGCGAAATAACTTTTACAACATTTACATAGGTTACAGTGAATGTGAAATAACAGTGAAATAATTTTATTCCTTCTACTGGTATGTCCATGGCGAGGTAAGTTCAAACGAAATAACCAAGGAGACCAGGTGGACACTGTCTTATATTATGATGGATATTGATGATTTCCTTTCTGGGCAACCCACCCGCGCGGGAATTCAGTCAGGAATCCGGTATCTCGCTGGTGTTTTCTGTTTTGCCCGGTAAAGCACCTTTTAAGGCCAACGAACCGTTGTTCCAAGCAGCCAATCAAATAACACGCCGCAATTAACGTGTTTTATCGGGGCCGAGTTTTGACACCTTTGAGGTGGCTGCCAGGACTGCGGTCACAACGCGCACCGATCATTTACGGAAGTTAATTGGAGCTTTTCCGTAAGTCTCTTTTGAGTCCGTCTATGGGAACAACTGAGAGAAATAGAATAAAAGGGAGAGAAAAGAAAAATTGAAAGAAAGGAAAAAGGAAAGAAACGGAAAGAGAGGTGGTCCCAAAAACGACATTGGGATGTCTTTGGGCATTTGAACCAACTGTGTCCCACCTCATTGCCTTGATGCTCATTTTCCAGGCGAGTTCCACGCGCACGCGCACCCTCCCCGGTGTAATGACTTGGATCTGGGAGAAAGCTAGGCGGGGAGAAGAACCTCGGTATAACAAAGTGCGTCCGAGTCAGTCCGCTTCGTACGCCAAAAGCTAAGTCGTCGAAGTGGTGAGAAAGAACTAGAAGTGAACGATAGATGGAAGTAGAAAGGCTAGATAGCTAGAAAGAAGGAGGGTAAATGGGGGGGGGGGGGGGAGGGAGGAGTGTACGAAAGGGGGGGGGGGAACAAACCGACACAAACGACGATTCAAGGAAGCGTAAAAAACCCTTTGATGGATGTGGATGCGTACGTTTGCTGGGCCAAAAGACAGAAAACAAACGAACCGTTGAAAGGAAAACCAAATTAAAATTCCAACAGCTGTGTGTATTGTATTGACGCTTGCGTGACTTTACGAAAAAGGAAGAAGGTTGCGTAGACACACACACACACACACACAAAAACGCAGCCATTGTTGTTTTATTTTCAAGTTAAGGGATCACATGCGGGGGTGTAAGAATTAAGCTAACAAGGGTGAAACACGCCTTGATTTAGTCGGTTGTCTGTTTGTTAATGTTGAGGGATGGGTGAAGAAGTGAATTATTCGAAGATAAATGAAATCTGGCAACAACTTTCAGAATGTTATAAACGAAAATTGGAAATGACTGAACAGCGAAAATCGCACATTAAAAAAACGGAGATACAGTAAGCCACATTTACGCTTTCAATTACGTACCATTCAAGTGACGTGACCCGGATTCGAACCGGCAAGCTAGTCCATCATCAGAACACTGCCGTACCACTTTTACGAATATAACCACTTGCCCACTGTCATAACACTGTACCCGTCATGAGGGTTTGTGTTCCCTCTACATTGCCTATGACCGAGCACATTTGGTCGAATGGAATCCTGGTAACAGGTGTGACCTTCATCGGGGTATATTAGTAGGTAGTGACGCTTTTCTGAAAACGTGTTATAAAATAATACCTGCTTCCACCAACGGCACCAGAAGGCAGCACTTGTCAGGTTCTCGTAGGAGGCGAAACTTGAAATAAAAAATGGCGGCATCGTTGCCATGGTAAGCAAGGTAATGGCTACAATACCTGCGGCAATTGATGAAATACTCGTGCGTGGGCAACATCCGAAGTTGAAGAACTTATTCTGTGTTCGATTCAAACTGCATATAGTTCGTTACATTAAACGTCAACCACGGATGAAGCTTCAACCCAAACGGCCGATGAGCATCTTCTCAGACGTTCTCGGAACACAAAACTATGTGTTATACTTAGTTCCACTCTTTACGACAACCCGTTTTAAAATTGAATGTTGGATTTAAAAAATAAAACTTGATCAGCCAGTTCTAATCTTTCGTAAAATTATCTTAATGTCCTATATGAAACATGATGTATTTTAAGCGATTAATTTTGTATCTTATCGTGATCAATTTGCTTGAGTGACGCTAAATAGTTTTGATCCCCATGCTGCTTTGCGCTTCCTGTTACTTGACGACAGTGCCCTCTAGCGGTAAATCGCTGAAAGCAGGTAATAGTTTCATCCAAATGTTTACCGTTGTGAGAGAAAGAGTGGCACTACCTATATATTCTTCTACCCTAACCTTAATAATGGGTTTTATGAGTTTAGTTTTATGCCAGTGGACAAGTCTGCTTTTTACAAATTTTTTGGCGGCGAGTGTGACATTCCTTAAATAATCAGCCCTTTCACCAGTTGGGTGGTGGAGAATATTTTGTTTTATTATTATTATTATTATTATAATAATAATAATAATAATAATAATAATAAGTGGCCACATTGTTAAAGGCGGTATGGCAGGGATCTGGGTTCGACTGGTTCGCTGTTTCGAGTCGGGTCACGTCACTGGAATGAAACGTAAGTACGTTTTAGGAAATGCGGCGGTTCCTGAGAACCATTTTTTTCAACTTTGTGACGCCCAATAAGTTTATTTTTTTAAAACTAAATTGATGAGGTGTTAGTGTAAGGTACTGTATCAAACATTTACACACAATGTACGCAAAAGTCAGTCTGCTATAGCCCACACTACTTTAGTTTTATGCGTTCTTTTTTTTTAACAGTCCTATTACGTTATTACTTTCTTTTCGTGATTGTCCTGCGAAGATTACAGCGGGTACCATCTGGTGTGCGTGTTCTCGAAAATCGTATTCCATCCGAAGTTGTCTCGAAAGAAATTGTTTTCTTTCTTTTTCCTTGAGCGTCTTTGACAGCCGGGTCGCCAAATTCGTCGTCAGCTGACAGAAGATTTATACCCTTTTTTTTCCTTTTTCGGAATTTTTCTTTTTCTCTACTTTTTTTTTTACTTACAAATAATCTATAAGGGAGTTCGTTAACTTCCATTTTACTTGCGTTTTTCCGTGTCTTATTTTAGGATTGAGTTTTGAGCTTCTAAGATGGGTTTTTGAGTTATCTGAATGTGACAATCACAAGCTTAGATGTGTGCTTTAGATGAGCCAGAAAAAGGCGTTCATTATGGATGCGAGTTGAAAACGTCTTTTTCCAAAAATGTGTGTCGATTGATTTCTTTTCCCCTTTCTGACATCCCGTAATACTCTTAGGTCTAGATAGTTTTGCGGACTCCAGACTTTCTGGAGCACTGTGTCTGCGCCTGGGAACAATATCTGTATGCCCATAGGATGAGTCCCAAAGCTCAGTAAATTGACACAAAGCTCAGTAAATTGACACAGTAAATTCAGGATGCGAACCGACGGGTAAACTAATTCTACAAATCTCTCACTAGAATAGTACTGGCTGTGCCTATTCTAGTGTGAGATTTGTAGAATTGGTTTACCCGTCGGTTCGCATCCTAGCTCATATTTGAGCAACTGAGTAAATTGTGTCAATTTACTGAGCTTTCGAACTTACACGTTATACACTTACACTTCGTCAGTGTGGCATAAATTCGAAAGTGCTATGGGAGGAAGGGCACGACAACACATTGGTTATTTGCGCCCATACTTAAACGAATCTTGACTTCGTCTTTTGCCAAATTACAACCGATAGTCCTTTGCCAAAATACAACCGACAGATGAAGAGAAATGAGCGAAAGCTTGGCTTCTTTAACTGAACTAACACAAAGATTTCAGGCTTACCATTCCTAGCCCTGTAAGACTTAACACCCAAGAGAAATGTCATTATTTGCCCACTTTACCATTGATACACCTGTTCAATACCAGGGCTCGAATTACCTCGGAGCAGCGGACCATTTTACTCCGGTAAACTCCCGAAAATAGAGCCCAACTTACATCTAATGGGAGTTAAAATTGGCTCACACTAAAACACAAAAGTGGGTTTCGGAAAAAATAATAATCTTCCTTGCTTAAATGGAGATTGCCACTGTCTGGTTCTGTCTAGCCCTTACTTTCAACAGGCGAAGGAACACACAAATAAATTTATATTTACCCTACAAACGAGCCACGTGCCTCCTTAATTATTAAGTGTAAAGTTGGTGCGCCCACGTGCACCTGGAAACAAGCGGTAAAGGTGTAAGCGGCAACCTAACAACATCACGGGCGCTTTTCCCATATATGTATATCGACTGTTTTGAAACACAGATTTGAACCGTTACATATAGGGATATCGTTAACCTTGACCACTTGTTCCCTGAAACGCGTGGACGCACCAACCTACATTCAATAATTAAGGACGCACGTAGCTGGTTTGTTGTGCAAAAAAGAAATTTCTTTGCGCATTCCTTCGCTTGTTGAAATTATGTGCTGCACAGGAACTAAATAATGGTAGACAGTGCTAGATATTGAAACATGTCATTCGCAATAGGCACCTTGAAGCTTCAAGCAAGTTGTCTAAGGGCATGTTTTCCTAACATAAACTACTAAATCAGTGAGATTTAATGAAGTAACTAACAAACAGCAGAGAACGGTAACGGCAAGCAAATAACTTCTCAGCTGTTTTTAAGAGTGTTGTTTTGAGGTTGCATTCGGGTTAAGCAGGTCGAACATTGAATGCACTGATATCACCACTTATGTTCGTCTGACGTAGCAACTCTGCAACTTCACGCGCTTACTCATTATTCTTTGTTATTGCTGTCGTCAAGCAGGAGTGATGCTCGCAAAAATCTATTTAGAAGTATATGATCGCAACAAAAACAAAGAATAAAGATTTGAGTGGTTCAACCGTGTCAGCGACAATGTCCATCAACATCCCAGGGCAAAACACAGAGCGTACAAGTTACAGGAGTAACTTATTACAGTTTGAAATTTTATGTAATAAAGAGCTTAATCCATGGTTCGCAATGGTAGCTCATGCATATGAACATGGACATGAACATGGACATACGCATGAGCTACCATTGCAAACCGTGGATTCAGCTCTTATTACAAAAAATTTCAAACTGTAATAAGTTACTCCTGTTAACTTGTACGCTCTGTATTTTGCCCTGTGATGTTGATGGACATTGTCGTTGAAACGGATGAACCACTCAAATCTTTGGTGGGCACACTGGCTAACAAACGCTGACCTTCGTTCGCTTCGTTCAGTCAATCAGCGCATCCTGTGACTCTAATTTCTTCCCCCCCCCCCACTGCTAATGCTCCACTCTTTCTAATGATCATTTCTACAATTTTCTTTCTTGTTCATGCTGGTGAATCATACGACTCAAATCACCGTACTTTATTATATTCTACCAGCCATGTTCATGTTCATACTGGCGGAAATAAATATGGCTCAAGGCGGTTTCGAAGATACCCTTTAAGAAGCATGTTGTCCTGAAAAGCTTTCCCGCAGTGCTTTCCCGCAATGTTTTCCCTCCTACCAGATGCGCGGTGCCGTTGCTGCTGCCAATGACTGCTGCCTGACATCTGCATATTATATCTATAGATTCAGTCTTATGACATTTACTATTACGTCTCCAATTTATAATTAAACACGCAACAAATGTTTGAGCAATCAAAACTACCAAATTACGCTCACCCATCTGCTTGTGGAAGCAAAGATTTAACATTCAGAAGAAAAAAAAAGTACTGATTCGAGGTTTGCTGTTCTTAACAGCCATTCCACAAATTTGGAAGATTGGAGTGTAACCTCCATGTGCGTTTCCCAAAACAGCGACGACGACCCAAATAAATGCCATTTCTCCTTTATGGCCACTGCATGTACCCTTTGCCATACGTTAAGGTTTCACAAAAAAAAACCAGAAACTCGAGGTGAGTTTAAAACGTGTTTGGCTCCAGCTACCGTATGGTCGATAAGCTGCATTGATTGGTTGGCAACTGTGTTCGCGCGGTGTTAGGCTCATCCATCAATCCACTGTGACGCTCGTGTCGCAGTGTGTCCACGTATAGCGTCCGTGAGTCGAGCGGCTGTCATGGCTTGAAATAATAACAGACAACACATCTGTTATGGTAGCGAGCTCCCCATTCACATACGCACACCTACGCAGGTCGCTCGGAGTTAAGCCGGGGCTGAGTGTGAAGCCGACCGTTCTTCGTTGGCGTGGGGCTTGTAGTCAGTCGACTCCCCAACACCACTCTACATCCCCTGCCCCCACGAAAGCTCTGCCTTCCTCGTCTTTTGGTGCACGGTAATTGCTTAGCGGGGCTCCGGATTGTGCATGTCACGTTTTATTATGGAAATTCCTCCCTCGTTAAGCGTACACGTGTTCGGCTCTCGACGTAGATCGCCGATGACGCTTTTCTCGCAAGCAACCCAGCGTTCAAGGTTCTGGGCTGCTGGATGTGTACCTGGTGAAATCGGCTGACTAGCCGCCTTTCTTTATTGTATAGCCGATTATGTCTCAAGTCAGGCTCACTCAACACGCACAAACAAATTGGGCACTTCAAATTTAAAGAATGGTGTAAATATGTCAGAAAAGAACAAGAGGCCGGCTGGCGGATGGGTATTGAGGAGGGTTACTTGCAGAGAGTGTATCATGAGGGTTACTTGCAGAGTGTGTATCATGAGAAAGGCAGGCTTAAAGAAGCAAGTCGGTGAAGACTGACAAGCTAACTTGAAATTAAACATTAAAAAATGTTGATTTTTGGATGTATTTGCATTGTTTGGACAAAAGGTTGATACAATGACACTTGGTAAAAAGCTTGGTCACATGAAGACTGACTGTTAAAGAGGAATGCACTGGAGAGGAATGCACTGGTGACTTGTCGAGTAGATGGTGCAGTGCGGAAAGTATTTTGCATCATGTTAATATTCCAGTTGTCAAGACCAAATTGGATATGTCACCAACAGATGCCGCAGCAGAAGGTTATTTCTGTTAGCATCCGAGATATTGCGTCCGAGATATTGCATGAGTTTCTACTACTAATGGAAAGCTCCGTTGTCTCAATAGAGCTGATCAGCAAGTAATTGGAAATTTAAAAAGTGTGTTTCGACTCAATTCAAGTGTTTTATTGTTTGTTGAGAAAGCCGTCTTACGATTCCTTCAACCCGTGCAGATTGTCCCATTTCGCAAGTCTGGCCTTCAGTCAGTCATTATTCAAGTTGTCAAGGCCAAATGAGATATGTCACCAACACCGGACGCAGCAGGTCAGTTCTGTTAGCATCCGAGAGATTGCGTGATTTACATCATGAGTTTCTACTACTAATGGAAAGCTCCATTGTCTTAGACCCAATGGCAAGTAACTGGAAATTTAAAAATGTGTTTCAACTTTCATTCAGGTGTACAAAATGATGCTTTTGTTTGTTGAGAAAGCCCTCTTACGATTCCTTCACACCGTGTAGATTGTCCCATTTCGAAATTGTGGCCTTCAGTCAGTCGTTATTCTGTTCATTTTTCCCCCTTCCAATCAATATTTACGTTGGGCAAGGTTTTCATATTGCCTTTTATGAAGTAGGCCATTTTACCTTAGGCAATCAGAGTTGGGTATACAACCTTGCCCGCTCCGCTTTTTAATGGCCAGTGCGTCGTTGTCGACGGGATAAAGAATATAAAGGGAGAGCTCATTTGATTTATAACATTACGGCAAATGGCTAGGCAAACCTCCAACGGAGCTAACATTAGATTAACGGCTGAAGCCAAAGCGCTTAAAACGGAGGCACGTGTGGCCGCTCTGTGCTTAAAACATCTAGCTTGGTGGTCCCTTCTTCATTATCAACGTAGGCTTGAGTCCTCATTGTAAGGGGCTATCACGTATAGAAAGGCCTGAGTCTAAGATTTGAGTCCCAAAAAGTCAAGACTTGCGTTTTTTTCCCAAATCTAAAGCCGAGTCAGAGGTTAACTGTTACGAATAACTGAAGTTGCGTAATAAAGTCAATAGATCAATATTGATCCAGAATGTAAAACAGAGCCTTGAGTATGTAACGCTGAGCCAGAGGTGAAGTTGCATAATAAAGTCAAACCTTGATCATTATTGATTCGAAATCTAAAGCAGAGTGGAAGGTTAACAATTGATAATAAGTGATTAAACAGGACGGAAAGCCAAATGGGCTCAATAAGTGTTAAATAAATACGGATGCAAACCTATTTACGTTGCTGTTTGGACTTCGTCAGACTGCCTGAGTGGGGAATTATGTGATTTGCAATGATCTAACGAATTCGTGAAATGGGTACCTGAAATGCTGAGGAGGGCTGCAGTTGAGCTGACTTCTTCATTGTTATAAATTTTATTGATCGTGGCAACTTTACGTGTTTTGTGATTTACGACGAGCTGACAATTCAATTGTTTACTTGTGTGCACCTATATGATTGTATGTTGACTTGAGATATGGGGTTGAGCTGCACCTCTCCATTGTCTGCATTTTACAGGCATGTTCACGTGATTTGCAATGTACAATGAATGTATTAAATTGTGTGCACCTATATGATCGTATATTGACTGACTTGGGGTTGAGCTGGCATTGCGGGCATTTTATTTGATTGAGGAGATTTTACGTGTTTATCTGATCTCCAATCAGCTAATGAATGATTTTAAATTGTGTGCACCGACGTGATTGTACGTTGAGTGGAGGTACGGGGGTTGAACTCACCTCTTCATTGTCTGCATTTTGTTTGATGGTGGAGATTTTCCTCATTCACAAGATAATGAATTCGCTAAATTGTATGAACCTATATGGCTGTATATGTTGACTGGAGCGTTGTCATTGAGTATACCTCGATGACATGTTGGTACGTATCCAGTAACGTTAGCGATCATTAGCTGACTGTACCATAGGGTACACGCATGTAGTTGGTTCAACCATCTGTTCGCATTAGCCTTCGACTGGACGAGTTCTTTATAACGGCATAATGATGTGCGCGGCAGAACGCATGAAAACTTTATAGGGAGCATAACGGCCCGCCAAATGGTTTCCTGCCTTTCCGTCAGTATACACTTGATTCTAATTACCGCTAGTGCTCCAGCTCGTAACGTCTGACTACCAATTATGGCGTGCACGAAGTGGCTGAGGTTATGTGTACTGAGTGTGTTTATATGCCCCTATGCTGATATTAAGGTTATGTCACAATTATTTAACGGTGGCCCGTTGATAGGTGGCCTGGGTGGAGGTGGAAAATGAGGAAGGTATGTTGAAAGGTCTGAGTGAACAATTCTTCTGAAGTAATGGGCAATAAAATCTTAAATTGTAACACTTTTTATTTTGTTGAAATGAAAAACCGAATTCGTAGGCTTTAAATTTGTGGGAGTATTGATTAGGTTTCGTCGATACGAAATCTCCACATTATTACGTTGATATTAGCTAACATGGTAGTTTAAACAGTGAAATTAATTAGCCAACATTATATTTCAAATGACGGAAGCGAGAAGCAGAGCCGCGACCCCCCCCCCTACCCAGTCATCAGTCCTAGCTGTCCTAGGACCTAGCTGTTGACACGCCATTAAGCCTTGATTTCCCCTCCTGTCCCCCCCCCCCCACCAATAATTGACCAAACCGGAAGTTTAGTGTGGCCAATCAGCAGATGGGCGTTACTCCCAGTACCGGACGTATGTACAGACCTGATGAATTATGTTATTGGAAAGTTTTCAGAAAACTCGTAGAAGGTAACAAGGGGTTAGGGCGCGTTCACGCAACGACTTGCCTTTGCATTCTCGCAGCTAAAAGCTAGAAATTATCTGAAATTCAAACATGGCGGTGGTTGTAGCTCTTCCAGCTTGCAACGAAACGAGTCAATAATTGAGTTTAGAAGCGATTGGTAAAATTGTTTCGTCAGGAGGAATTCTTTATCTTACTGTCACGAATTATAAGACTGCAAGCATTTGCTCAAACGATGATGGATTTAGCTAATCCACGAAGAGTTGTTACCATGGCAATGACACCTCGGCCATCTGAATTTTTAGTTAGAGTGCCCTGGGATTATCGTTATAACTCATATTTGTGGTATGGCAGCTTTCCGGCTGGAAAATGTCGTAAATGGATTAAGGTTATATGTTTGTTGCAAAGGTTGGGTAGAGAATAATGCTAGAGTCGTCTTTTATAATCAGTTCTAGTATTTGGGATGCCGAAAATCTTTTTGGTTAGGAATAAAGGTGTCGTGTATGTTGCCACGATGCGCACGTCATATCATAACGTTCCAATACTCCACGGATGCATGCACAACCCTTACTTGTATAATAGGTTAACTGCTAGTCAGCTGCCAATTGTCAACTGAGTAGCCAATATGTAAAAGCTCAAACAGAGCTAATAAACATGTCTATTTTTCCCTGGTTACTCATGTTCATCACTTGTAGTAGTAAGTAGGCCAACTAGGCTAACCTATCTACCACAATGGCGACGAGGATGGAAATAGTTAAATATTAAAATCCATCGTTACGGACGACATATTGGCTAGTGAGTTAACTAGCAGTTAACCTATTACAAGTAAGGGGTGTGCATGCATCCTTGGGGTATCCACGGACGATGTCATTGGAACGTTGTAATGTGACGTAAGCATTGTGGCAACATACACCACAAAAGGGATACATATGTTCGCGGCAATAAGTTTCTCCTAAAATGGTAATCCCAACACTTGAATCTCAAAAGTCAGTCAAAACTTGGGGACATCCACTCGATTCAGTACGAATCCAAGTTACTGATGCCACCACATCACCATACGACGCAGCACTTAGTCCAAAAGTGAGGTAGCTTGTTTCAGCATCCATCAGCGCCCTACGCCTTACATGGCTGAAAATTGGAAAGACACCCGGGTAGTGAGAGGGTGTGGTGTTGAGAGGTCCGTAACACGGTGGCTTCCTCCCCCGACGACCGCCTTGCAGGGCATCATTCATTTAGGCACGCTTGGCGCCTCCCTTCGATCCGTTTGTAGCCTTGTCCAATGGGTAATCCAATTTGGGCTAGGCACCCCGCAGCCAAAGCACTAGTGTGCCGTTGACGGACCCCGCCTTAACGATGCCTGACGCCCCTCAATCGGCGCAATGGACTCGACGACAGGTCCGCAGAGACTTCCGTCCACCAACGAGTCCAACGAGCTCTCTCGTCAATGGACAAGCGTGACACCGTGTAACGACGATAGCTTGTCTTGAGGCATGGGGAGAAGTTGAATTGAGAATTTTGGCAGACACAAATTGTGTGGATTTGGCGACGACAACAAAGTACGAGGAGTTGGGTGAATGAGGAGTTCAAAAGTTGCTGCCTAGTGCATAAGGGTGTATTTACTCACCAATTTCGCTTTACGTTTTCGCACCTAGAAGCTTGAAATCGTGAGTAATTTCAACATGGTGACGTCTTTGGCTCCTCTGGTTGGCTCACAACAAAAGTTCAAATTGACTGGAAAATTGTTCCTTCAGGAGGAATTTTTTATCTTAGTGACACCAGATGCATTCAGAGGGGGTGACTAAATACAGATACAAACCTATTTACGTTGCCTTTTGGACTTATATGTCAGACTGCCGTGTCAGTATGGCTCAGCGGGTGCCTGGTTTCAAAGGTCTTGGGTTCGATTCCCCGCTCAGGCAGTCTGACATATAAGTCCAAAAAGCAACGTAAATAGGTTTGCATCTGTATTTAGTTATTTCTTTTGAGCCTTTGGCTTTCCCGTCATTGGAGCAAGTGGGGCACGCGTTCCGTCCCCCCCCCCCCCATACCCCCATATGTCCTTTTTCTGCCTTTGCCCTCCCGTCGGGAAATATCTCCATCAAAACGATCATACAGAACTAGGCGGAAGTAGACAAGTAGCTCTAAAAATTGTTCATTTTTTTTTTCTGGTGTCAATAAGATAAAGGAAAAAATGAATAATTTTTAGAACAAATTTTCTACTTTCGCCCAGTTGTGAATGATCGTTTTGATGGAGATGTCCCCTGACGGGACGGGCAGGGCAGAAAAAAGGGCATGTATGTGGACCTAGCATTTCGCTTACAATTTCCAGAAAACTACATACAAATGAATGATTACCGAATATCCAAACTTAGCCGTTAAATAGGAGTAGGGGGGGGGGGGCTTTCCCATAACAAGCAATGATGTGGCGAAAAAAGGGATCTTCAATTCTTCATCGATTTGCTCATTAGTGGCGTGACGTAACCCCGACAGGGCGTCAATGACGCCCTAACCGGGAGGGGCACTGAAAATTTAGAAAAACTAGTGTTCGAAAGTTTGATGACCTTTTTTTATAGCTGAAATTTGTGACAGTTTTATTTTTTCTGTTTTGGCTCCGGAAAGCTTCCAGCTGTTCCACAACGAAAATGTCAGTTACTCCTCGAGCATCCCCTCGCTCTGGCGCCACCCCTTGGTTTTGTTCCATCAACATTAAAGGCGTGTGCCTCCATACTGTTGGCTTTCCTACATGACACAGTTTCGTTGCCTTAAGTCAAACCTTCGTAAAGGTTTGACATATCTACGGTCTATTATACAAACTCGATGAACCCCCCAAAAATTTAAAATTTAAAAGCAGTTACCTGATAGTTTAAACCAAACCACGACCCGGACCACTTCACTGTGACTGAGGTTGTTGCTGATGACCTAGCTGTCGATGCGTCATTAAGCCTTAATGCCCCCCGCCCCCTTCTCCATCCCAACCATGATATTACAATGTTCACGATGACTTGAATTCACAGACAGACGTAATTAAAACGGCAATTAGTAATATTAGTTTTAGTAAATAAATCGCAGCGAAAAGGGCGGATATTAGCTGCAAATATTAGTATAAACTGTAGAAATTGTGAACAGCTAAGAATGGCAAGTGAGCAGCAATTATGACGTGAATTTCTTTGTCATAATTACTGCTCACTTGTCATTCTTAGCACGGCCGCAACTACAAATTTGGGGGCCTGGGGCCAAACCATTAACCGAGGCCTTCTTCAGGCTAAATTTGAGGATTTTTTTTTTCTTGTTAGATATTTGGTCCAAAAACTGGGGCCCCCCTTCAAACATACTTTTGATGGCCTTTCATTTTATTTTTAGGCCATTTACCCCGTTTATTAATATTTTACCGTGTATTTATGTGCTGACTCGACTGTTCGGTGGCGTCCGGACCGTGTTTGGGGGTACCTCTTCTCCCCCCCCCCCCCCCTTGAGGCCCTGTTCTCAGCTTTTCATAATGTTGATGCCGTTGTGTTTTTTCGTTACCCTGAAACCAAGGTGGTTTTTATGCCGTTACCTTGAGATGCGTGAACAGGAGTTAAACCACTAGACCACCCTGCATCCAAAACCGATCAAGTACAGCAGTAATGAAGATGGTTATTCGTCGAGTATTAATGAAATTTGCAGAGTATACACATTAAGCAGTAAACAGTGGGACAAAAAAACTTCCACTGTATTGAGGTTCATAAAATGAATATTTGCTTACGGAATTGAAAAAAACAAAAAAAAACAGTAAAAAGATTCCATAATGGTGTGCACGCAATGCGTGAAATTTCAATTTTGAAATGAATCGTTGCAGGCTGTATTTTCCAATCATTCGATGCGAAATGATAATTCGGTTCTGAAGGGCGTGATTGCTGTTTCTGATTGATCAGCTGGAAGACTCCCCTGAAGCTGTCTCAGCTCTGTTCGGAAGAAAACTCAATCAACGTTTTGTAGGTTTTTTAGTTTTTACTGGGTTTTTTTTCCCCAAGGTCCTTTGTGTTAGCTCGATCAATGGTGCCGGAACGAGCATGCATTGTAAAAGCCAATATTATTTGAGGTGGAATATAATAATAACAATGCTGCTCGTCGGAGAAGGGGAGGAGGTGGGGGAGGGGGGGAGGGAGGCTTCTCGCGATTAAAATTAATGAGCAAAAAATAATCCACCCAATAAAAATGAACTACCAACGATAAAAGCCTACTTTATTAGCCGTAAGTGCATCGGACAATTAATACTGTCTAAGATTTTGCTTGTTCGTAAATTAATTTTGGTCCCTAAAGCTCATTAATAGTACATATCCTATTTTATGTAATGTGTGTATGGCTCTATCGGCGATTAAAGCCGAGAACACGTAATTTTTTTTTAATATAAAAAAAAATGTAATTGTCCACTGATACAAAAATGTGCTCATCTTGATAAAAATTCAATTGCTAACCTGCCTTCTCAGTGAACGGTGATGTTATCATTTAATTAATTCCCAGATTTGCTTCTTTTATCTGAGTTGAAATTCCGTTAATATTCCGTTCGTTGAGATTCCGTTAAAATTCCGTTCGTTGAAATGTTAGTCCTTCTTCGGTGCCGGAATGCCACACACGAAGGAATTAATGTTGGGCCGAGTAAGCTTCACGTAAAAATTTGCTTTAAAAAAACTTGTGGTGAAGTCTGCCCCAAGTAAAAGCGGATCTTTTTTTCTTTTTCCAAATAAAATGTTGCTAGTGTCCTTCTTATTTCCGACTCATCCTTAAAGTTATTAACCCAGATGCCACCCTGAAATTAATGCAAAATTCAAAATGGTAGTTTTAATGTTATTTCTATTCCACACAGACATTCGTGATACCATGTGGATAATTAGGGAAATCATGATCGCCAACAATAGTCGTTTGGAGCCAAATGACGGCCAAAATATTTTTTTTTATAAATTTAGAATTTAAACTGCTTCCGTGACGTTAAGTTAAACGAATTCACAAAATTCTGAACGGTGATCACATTCCTTTTCTGTGAAAGGTGATAAAACGGTTCTGGAAATGAAAAGTGCTCTTGCAAAAGAATAAGTGGAAAAAGTGCCAGTTTCCATTTGAAAACTTCCTGTTTCGTTTTTAACTAATCACGCTTTTTTATCTTTTAAACTTATTAATTTCTCATTATATTTCTAGATTTCTATTTAAAAAGCCTTAAGTTGCTAAACGTTAAAAACAAAACTTTTGGCTCCTGATAGCAATCTCCACCACACAGTCATTAAAATCCACAACGATATTTAATATTCAGGGGATAATTCTCCCCCTTGTTCACAATAAAACAATGCACAAGATGATCACACACTCCAACCAAACGCTATACTTCAAGATGGAGTACAGCCATGGAACGTTTGGTTGGAGTGTGTGATCATCTTGTGCATTATTTTATCGTGAACAAGGGAGAAAATTATCTTCTGAAAATTAAATATTGTTGTGGATTTTAATGACTGTGTGATGGAGCTTGCTATCAGGAGCCAAAAGTTTTGTTTTTAACCTCTGCAACCACATTCTTTACCAACTTTGCCAAACGTTGTTTAGTTACATTTTAAAACCTGGAGTATTAAGTGTCTTAAGAATATTAATTGGTTAGCAATTTATTTTAGATAGTGGTAAGTACAACGTCATTCCTGTTTACAATTCAATTCAGTTAGGCGAGCTCTATGCGCTTGTGATGTAATGTCGAACTGGTGGGATGGGGGGGGGGGGGGAGAGATGAGGCTTAATGGCGCGTCGTGGTGGGATGGCAGATTACATTGGCAACGGAGGAGTGAGAGGCTACCCATCTTTTCACTCGTCGTTTCACGGAAAATTTGATAGCGATAGAACGTTGGCATTCGTTTGGGATCACGAATGTCTGCGGAAAAGAAATAACATTAAAACTGCTATTTTGGATTTAGCGTCAAATTCAGGGTGGCATCCACTTATTATTCTTCCTTCGAAAAAATAATAAACAGAACTATCTTTCTGCGCGATTGCTATCACAGATGTATTGTTCACGACTTAAGTACATTACCTTTCCTCAACTCGTCGCTCATGTGGCTATTTTTTGTGTTACAACCCTTGAATCCTAAGTTGCGCTTCCTGCTTCAAAATCGAAACCAACAAGCAACATGGCGGCTAGATGGAGGTAGACATTCCGAAACTAAAACAGCATCACCGCTTCTTAAGAGAAATAAATAAATAGGTTGATTGATTGATTGATAGATACAGAAAAAGGTCCATGTTGAAAAGTAACAGCGCAGTCGCCTGCGTATGCCTCTTTACCTTTACTAACTTTAAGTAAAGCTAGCCTATAAAAAAAAAAAAAACCTACGGAAATATAGTTTCATTTTTACTTTCTGCATTAGCCGTTTTTTGCATGCCCTGCTTGCATCAGCCTTTTAAGTATGAGTAAAAGCCAGTATAGTACACAATTTAAAATACAAAATTAAAAAAAAAAATTCATGTCAGTATCTGTCGAGTCACCAAATCCGTAAAAACAACCCAGTTCAGGTATGGTCCAGGCCTAAAACTTTAAAATAAAAATAAAAATTTTTGCACACCAAATGATACAACATGGTGTCAGCTGGGCATCCGGTAGTTGAGTCTGCACAACATGTTGTATCATTTGGTATGTACAACATTTTTTTAAATTCTAAAGTTTTAGGCGTGGACCATGCATGCCTGAACTGGGTGGTTTTTATGGATGTGACTCGGCAGATACTGCCATGAATTTTTAAAAATTATAGTGTTTTATTTTCACCTGAAGGCTGGAGGTTGACTTCCTGAAACGTAGTGTGTTTTAAATTGTGCACGATACTGGCTTTTACTCGTACTTATCTGCTAAAAGTGCTAAAACTACTCAATGCGTCAGCCTTTTAGCATTAACTTTTAGCCGCCTTGCTTCAAGGCAAAAAGAACACTGGAAGCAACTGTATCTTCACTTGACCTCCAGAACTGAACTCGGTGGCAGAAAAGTCGAGCGATATTTATTTCACAGTTTAAAAGCTAATGATTAATAATTAAAACGTAAATTATGAATCGTCAGAATCAAAAAGTACTAATGTCATTTTAACAAATAAAAATAAACTCATCTTTATTAAAATAAATTTAACGCTTTCGTATTAAATTAAGTAGACAAAGCGCCTTTTTGGGTTTTTTTATTTTGACGAAAGATGGTGCCACGTTTTGCTTACTCTTTTAAATGCCGTCACAGTAGCCCCCGCCATTAATCAGACCAACAGCTCGGTTTATGAAATTACAACATTGCCACCATCGTGGTGGTTCTGCCATAATTTTCGCCTGCTCTGTGGCCTTGCTCACGTGGGCTGCATGTCACCCAGAATTAATGAGGGTGCCTTATTTTTTTCTTCTTTTCCCTCCCTTTCCCGCTTATTTCTTTCTTTTCGTTCCATGAGCTTTTTTCGGAAATTTATTAATAATTAATACACTAGGCAACTCCGGCTTGGCTACGCCAAAACTTAAAGCTAAACTCGTCGTCATCGTAACCTAGTACAAAAGAGCGGGAAGGAAAATGGCGGGAAAGTGGGAGGGAGGGGAGCATGTGATGATGCATAGGTCTCTGGTTACCACGACAACGAGAAATATAAAAGGGCGGGAGAAACTAATAGACTGCTTGCTATCCACGGTGTCGAGAATTGAATCCATATTTCATTTCGGTTTGATGCCAGGTGGGGAAAGATTTCTTACAGCAAGTTCATTGTTTTCATGCAAAAAAAAAATAAAATAAAAATAATAAAAAAGTGGAGTAGGATGGGTATTGTTTGAAATAATTTATGGCCACTCCTCGGAGCGATTAATAAGTAATTTACAGTAGTGAAAAGCGTTTGAAATCTGAATTGTGGCTTGGCTTCGCCCTGTGATGAATGGTTTTAAAGATTGCGTGTGTATAAGACTACCTCCAATTTTTTTTAACCTGTTTTTTTTTTTTTTATTCTGTCAAGTCGAAATGTTTACAGGTGCCGAAAAGGGGCGTTTTGGGTGTACGTCAGTCGGAAACTAAATATATGCATAAAGCTGGTGGTTAGAGGTGACGGAAATTTCCCCTAATTCGGGGATTTCCGAGTTCTTTTTTCTCAGTTGAGACAGTTTTTTTTCAGTTTATTTCCGATTTTTTTTTTTTAACACTGTGCCTGTAGCGATTTTTTTTTTCCGGGAACTTTGTCAAATTGTTTTTCGCTATCCAGCGCTGCCAATTCCAGGTTAATAGATAAAATATTAATTTACAAAATATTTTGAAAGAAAACAAAATGTTGCCAATGGTTTTCTAATATCAGTCGTAAACGTTGCGCATTTCGAAGTAAATAGTCTGCATTAAAGACTTGGCCTTGTGAGAACAAAGATACACGAATGTGAGCAAGAAAAAAAATACGAGTGACCCGACGAGTAACCACTGCACTACAGGGTCGGAACTTGGCTACAGGCTCCAGCCGAGCTTAGTGGCTGGTCAACCTTCTCAGTGGTGAACTGAAGTCCACAAACATACAGATCGAGGGAAAGGAAACTGCTTCTTGGCCTCCACACTAGAAATAATGCGAGCAATAATGCATAACAAGGTAAAGGTTAACGAGGCAAGCAGTCCTTAGAAAGCAGGTAACAACCGACTTGTATAAATGTTAAGATGCTGGTGGTTGTTCTGCCATCCTTTTAAGGTGCCTAAAAAATGGCATTCGAAAGTTGTAAAAGGTAAAATTAGAACATTACGGACTAGCTTTAGGCTGGATCACAAGTAGGGATGGCACCGTAAAAAAATTGTGTATCCCGATTACATTTTTAAGATTATCGCGGTAATCGAGAATATCTCGATAAAACAAATTTTGAGGCTGGAATAATCATTTGAATTCTGCTAATTAAAAAAAAAACTTTGGCTGAAGCTTACAGTGCTACCTTCACGAATGTGAATTGTTTGGCACTCGCAATTTAGCCAGTAGACGCGAAAATGCACTTGCCATTGTCCATTACTCCCTCATCACGTAGATACAATTTAGCAATTGTGCTGCTACTTGATGCTTAAACATTGTTTGCATTAAACTAACTCTACGATCCTCTAAAGTGGCTAGCAACAGAATTGCACACTTTGTTGGAGAGCTCTTCTAATTCCGCACACAATGCCGCAAACCAATTGTTTCTAGCTATTACGGTTTCCGAGATGTGCCAATTTAAGCTTTGGGGTATGCGCGATAATTCGATAAATCAGAAAAAGTGTGATACGATAATCGACGAAAAAAATTGTTGCGATATTTTCGAATTACCGGTTATCGTGCCACCCCAAATCACAAGTTATATTCACGAAAGGACCCAAGAAGTCAAGAACAAAAATTTGGGTTGTAAAAAAAAAAATAAAAAAAAAATTGGCTCTTATGGTGTGCTTCAAGGTTCATATCAGTGCTTAAACCTTGGATTTAATATCTAATATGTATAAATAATCTTTCTGATCAGAATCTCAAAAGGTATGATTGACTTACAAACCTGGATCTACTCGATACCGTAACGGGAGATCACAACTGTTTCTTTCTTTCCTTTTAATTATTTTTCAGTTGTAATTTAGTGAATCGTTTTGGAGGTCGTCATTTTTTTTTTTTCAAAGATGCTTTCAACGGGTTATTAATTTTTTGCGTGTGTGTTTTCCCCGTGGTATATGTGTGGCACGCACCCTCTTCGTTTTAGTGCGAATGACGACGACTTCCTCGTGTGTTTTTTTTTTTTTTACTATTAAATTCACGCTGCATGATCACAGCAAATGAGAAAAGTTGTCAACTGTGTAATTGTTACAACTCGTAACGGCTGGTGAATTCCGTTGGCTCGTTTGCTAGCTTGTGACTTCCAAGTCGTAATAAAATAGCGTGACCGGTTTTGAGGTTTTGTTTCTTTCTCGCCGTTTCCGAAAATTCGTGCCGTTTGAATGTTTCGGAAACATTTTTTTTTAAGTCTATTGTTTGCAAAATAAAGTTGGGGCTGGAGTCTGTTTCTTTTCCGCAGGGCCGAAAATGCGCGTGGGGGAGGGAGGGGGAGGGCAGAAAAGGAGTATACTCCTCCTCCCTCCCCCTCCCAACCGAAAAGTAAGAATCGAAAAAATTGTGCCTCAATCGGAAATAACAGAAACTGGCAAAAAACTATCAAAAATTGGGTAAAAGACAGAAATAATCAAGACAAAGTCTTCAAAATTTCGAAGGAAAAACCAGTCTGAAATGTTAACCTCCTCCCCCACCCCCCACACATAGTTAAAATAATTTAAAACAACTATAGAGGGTAAATTTAGAGGGTCGTCTCAATACGGCCTATAAGTGGATTTTTTTTATCTAATTGCAGAAGTTTCTTTAAAATTTTCTGATTCTACACAGTACCCTGCTGCAATGTTACTTACAATACATAGTTCCTTCACAGTACATATTGTATTATTAGTGGTACAGGAGTATTGGTACTGTTTGCCAGTAATGGACAGCATGCCCTAAGCAATTTCTCTATTTTGATGTAGCCGAGTTGCAAATATATTTGTAAATACATCCCATTAAAAGTAACGGATGCTTGCGCATTACTTTTGTCTGAGCACTTTGTCTCTCTGGATCTGTAGTCTCTATCCTGTTCATATTTGCAAACTTGTCACTTTTAAATGTATGTGTGTGTGTCATAACTGCTTCCTTTCATTACTTTTTGTTAAGCACTTTGTCTCCCTGGTTCTTCATTGGCGACCTGTTCGTATTTGAAAATACGTCATTTGTAAATGGTTGTGCATGTCATAACTGCTAGATAAATGCAAGGATTCCTTACATATGACTTTTTGTTCGCAGGTGACGTACAGTCGGGGACTAATTCGTACGGTAAACAGCCAAAAGAGACCATTGTAGTGAAAGGTAGGTTCCAAACTCTCTCATTTGTGTTTAGTACTTTTATAAAATGAAATAAAAAGATGTTTACTTTTGCGTTTAAATAGGCCTATTGACCGAATAGCAGGTTGCAGCATCTAGCGCCGTCTACCATTATTTAGTCCCATTTAGCTCCTGGTTACGCAAAGAATTTTCTTTTTAACGGCAAACTATCCACATGGCCTCCTTAATTATTGAATGTAAAGTTGGTGCGTCCACGTGCACCAGGGAGCAAGCAGTCAAGGTTAACGATATCACTGTCACTGGATGGCGCCCATCTCGCGGTTCAATAGCTCTGTTTCGAAACGGTCGATATGCAGAAAAAGCCCCCGTGATGTCGTTAGGCTTAACTTTACCGCTTACTTGATGGTACACGTGGGCGCGCACCAACTTTACACTCAGTATTTAAGGAGGCTCGTGGATCACTTGTTCTGTAAAAAGAAATTTATTTGTGTGTTCTTCGCCTGTTGACTAGACAGATAGCGGCAAATGGCTATAGATGCTGCGGCTTGTCGTATGGTGGCAAGCCCCCTTTAAGACTCTGCCACTAGTCTTGATTTCAAAGGGTTCTGCAAACTAACTTACTATTTCTCTTCCTAAACTATATCTAAAGATCTTTTGTTTTACAATGTGTTTGTGGCGTTTGACATTTTTGGGAATAAACGTTTAATTCGAACACTTGAGAATTAATTGGAAATGTGGGGCATGTCTTGGCAGCAGAAATGAACTGAAAAGTGGAAAGCTTTGTTACTTTCCAAAAAATGATGTATGAAACGGACTTGCAATCGTTGATTTTTCTTTTAATCCGAATTGAGATATTTAGGTGAGCGAAACCATTCTTTCGAATTGAAGTGTTTAGGTATGTGGAACCGTTCTTTCGAATTGAGGTATATTTAGGTGCGCGGAACCCTTCTTTCGAATTGAGATATTTAGGTGTGTAAAACTGTTCTTTCGAAATGAGATATTAGGTGCACGGAACCGGTCTTTCGAATTGAGATATTTAGGTGCACGGAACCCTTCTTTCGAATTAACATATTTAGATGCGCGGAACCGTTCTTTCGAATTGAGATATTTAGGTGCGCAGAACCGTTCTTTCGAATTGAGACATTTAGGTGCACGGAAACCCTTCTTTCGACATGAGGTATTTAATGCGCGAAACCATTCTTTCGAACTGAGATGTTAAGGTGCGTTGGAACCGTTTTTTTTTTTTTCGAACTGAGTCACGTAGGTATACACGGAACCGTACTTTCGAACTGCGATATTAAGGTACGCAGAGACATTCTTTCGAATATTTAGGTGCATGGAACCTTTCATTTCAATCTAGATAGTTAGGCGCACGGAACAATTCGTTCGAAATGAGATATTTAAGTTCTCTCGAATTGAGATAGGAGCACGGAACCATGGGCACGGGTTCGATTCGATTCCAGGCCTCAAACTGATGACCCATGAATTATTTTGCTGTCACAAGTTTGTTAACTTGCTTTCTTAAATACAGCTCGTTTTTCTTCGATATAAATTGGTATTTAAATCTACTAAATAATACTGTGTAGAGTCGCCCCTTTAACTATCAAGTTTCAATGCACCCGAAGGGTTGATTGGTCCAATTTTTTATGGTCGATTTCGTAGTACGCGAAAGGTATGATTACGGCCTCTCCATATAACTTGGGCACTTTCTGTTTGTCTGTCCATCCCGCCGTCCTGTCTGTCTTGTCTCGGTTGTTTTGTTCCACCTGTTTTTCGTCTTGATTGAGTTTCAGGCCTGAAGGCACAGCTGCAACCTTTCATCCTAGGAGCTAGAGCGGGCAGCTAGCGCCGCCAGGAGCCAGACTGGCAATATTAACGGCTAATTGTCGAACTTTGTAATTCGGCCCCAACAACGTATACTTTACGAGCAGCGAGCCATCAGTGCGCCGGTATACGAGCGGCCTCTACCGGGTACATTTGGAGGTTCTCGTACTTCCCTTGAGGTAGACGCGCCCTCTAGTTAAAAAATCATCACTTCGGGTGGATATAAAAAAAAAAACACGGTGAAGCCGTCAAGTCAACAGTGTATATAAAACTCTTCAATCTCCTTTCCTTAAGAGAAAAGTGAACCATCTTGTGATAGTCGTAAACTTTTAAAATGGACCATAGCCAAAAGCGGCTTTGGGGAGTTGTAAAAGTTCAGCAGCCATATTGGTTTTACGGAGGCCAACAAGTGCAGAAGGAGCTTCTTTCGTTTCCTCCCTGGAACACTTTTGTAAAAACAAAAAAAGATTTACGATTTTATTGCTTTTGTGCCTACTTTATATCTCATTACTGCTGTCCGTTTCTTGTGGGATCTGATTAATATGCATTTCACTGTAGCAACTTGGTTAATTTTTTTGTTGTTAAGGAAAATGTAGCCCTTGAAACCTATTTGACGTAAAGTTGTAAATCAGCTTCCCTGAAGCATCGTATTGAAGTTGGTCCACCACCATCTTGTTTAGAATGTGCAATTAGATCTGCAAGCACGAAGGTTGTAAAATTATCTAACTCACTCTGTCTGCTTATAATTTTACATGAGTGAAAGCAGATGGAAGCAATCAACACAAATGGATTTACATAGTGGCGAATTTTAGGTCTATATATAGTCTTTAAGTGACAGTTATACCTAATGTAACACGTTGGTTTAGGTTAAGTGACATCATACCCATTGTTACATCGAGTTGCAAAGTAATAATTAATTTAAATCTGGTTATCATTTAATTTAAGTGTAACATTCTCACAGTCCGACCGTGGTTGTCTTACCTTAATAAGTTTTTAATTTTTGTAAATTTAAAAACGAAGCTCAGACTAACTTTTGTTTTACTGGTGATACTTAAGATGGCGATTTCTCGATATTTTTCTGGTGAAAAAAAAAACGGTAGTTTGTTCTGACAGAGGAACTGTAAAAGGTGAACACCTTTGATATTCATAAAGAAACACAACGCACAATTATTGTGAATCGCAAAATGGAAATACTGTTGAATTCAGTAAGACTATTTACGGCCTTTGTAATGTTGAAATATCCAAGGACCGTTGAAATATCCCTGTTCTAAATTTGACTGAGCTCGCTTCTTACAGTCATAAGTTTCCGTACCTATCAGTCAGCAGCATAAATTTTTCTACCGTGTAATGGTATCTTAACATTATGCAATAATAATAATAATAATAATAATAATAATTTTTTTCATTAGTGGATTACAATCAAATTGCAATCCTCGAAGCTGTGGGCCAACTTGTGTGACTTTATACAAAAACATCTTATCCACAATTTATGCTATTACTTAGTACAGTCGGCCCTGGTTTATTTTATAGGTTTATTTAACGAATATGCAATAGGTATTTTATTTTTATTATCGTGTTTATTGCTAGCTGTTACAATTCATGTTTCTTTCGTCATGGTATTTTTATTTTTTATCTTGATGTCTTTTTTTTAAAGTTGTTGTACTCCATCATATCTTTGTACTCCATCATATCTTTGTACTTCAT